>JAGPOY010001784.1:0-16288 GCA_018983105.1 Silene uniflora
CCTAGCGTCCACTGGACCATAGTCTCAACCACTAGCCAAGACCTCCTTAGCTCATTGGTGTGTGTGTTGGTAGAGTTCTAATGCAGTAGTCAACTAGGTTTTCATTAGTCAGTAACTCAGTATATTTTATTTACAATGCAGTAGACACCATTAGTTTTGGCAATCAATAAATTTACTCTCTATATTTCTCTCTTTTATTTATTGTTTCTCCCTCTTTATTTACAATTGAGAAAGTTTGTAAGCTATCTCAGACTCCATTAGTATCTGAATTCTGAAATTCCATCACCCTTCCAGTTTAGCAGAACAACAGTGAGCTGCTGATTATCTGAAATCACATCATCTTTATGTACTTTAAAGGAACTCTAGTAGTCTGAGTTAGTTGAATATCTCAGCACATGGAAAAATATGAAATGTCTTAGAATGTTAACAAATTGTGGAAACTTGGACAAGTGCTCCCTGGCTGCTACTAAGGCCTGCTGACACCTGTTACTGCGACACGGTATCATGTGTCTTGACCAATTCATAGACACAAGAACAACTAATTTTTTTAAGATATTTAACTTATCATAACTCTTTTATATATAAATATTTTATCAACATTTTTTATATAGATTTACATCAATTTAAATTAGCGATCTGGTTTGCATAAAGGAAAACAATCAAGAAAGGACCTTAATGCTTCTTTCACTTATAGACTTCCTACGCTCCATGCAACAAAAGAAAAGAGAGAGAATTTAATTTTTATCTTTGTTTCAACTGTGGCCTTGCTTCCCCCATGTCGCTTTCCTCTTCGCTCATCTCTCTAATATTTATTAATTACATTCTTTTTCTTCCTTCCTCTTTCTGCTCTTAGTTGACACCTTTGAAGTTCGTTAAGAGGATATTAGTCAAGTGGTGGTGTGCAGTATGATTTTGATTTGTCGGAAACTTGTCACGTGTTCTGTCAGCCGCAAGTCATGTCAGACATGCGAGTGTGCGAGACGATGACTAAGTGACGTGTCGAAGTAGCTCCTTGGATTGTTTTCTGTCGACTGAATTTTTTTAAGCTGGCGTACTGCCGCACATCATTATAGGTTAAGGTGTCATTTCTGGGAGCGTAGTTGGAGGGAAACCATGTCCGGGAACTTTCAACTTCTCTACTATACTGTGTAGAGTTTTTCTGCAAAGCTTAAATTGATCCCTTCAAACCGAAATGGCTCACTAAACTCTATGTTTCTGTATTGTAAAGCAGCATCTTCAAATTCAGTTTTTATGAACCATCCGAAAACAACTACTCTGTGGATTAAATATAAAAGGCAAGATTGCGCATTTCTGAGCTCCTTACGCTGTCACAGGTGGTAGTCGTTGAGGGGCTAGGGAAATGTTATTGTCCATATGGTTTTTAAGAAACTATGTAGGCCAAAAGTTTTTGGAAATTCTGATGTATTTGTTTAAATAATTGATCAGGAAACAGAAATGCAATATGTTTCAGTATTCACCATTTACTGTCATCTTCTGCAGGTTCTCCGGGAAGGCCAAATTGTACAGGCAGGGATATATGATGATCTTTTGCAAGCTGGCACAGATTTTAATGACCTGGTAGATGCACACCATGAAGCAATTGAAGCAATGGATATATTACATCACCCATCTGAAGAATCCGATGAGGGTTCTACCACGCAAAATGATGTTGACGATTGTTGTCATGAAACTACCATTTATACACGTGATTTGGCAATGGAAGTACAGGCAAGTTTGTCGTCTTCTGATGTAAAAGCTATTAAAGAGAAAAAGAAGGCGAAACGGTCTAAGAAAAAACAGCTTGTGCAAGAGGAGGAGAGAGAAAGAGGCAAAGTCAGCATGAAGGTGTATCTGTCCTACATGGCAGCTGCCTACAAAGGATTATTGATTCCACTTATCATCCTAGCACAAGCATTGTTTCAACTTTTGCAAATTGCCAGTAGTTGGTGGATGGCCTGGGCTAACCCACAAACAGTTGGTGACCATCCCAAGACAAGCAATGTGACTCTTATTGTTGTTTACATGGCTCTTGCTTTTGGTAGCTCGTGGTTTGTGTTTGTGAGAGCTCTTTTAGTGGCAACATTTGGATTGGCAGCTTCACAAAAGTTGTTTACGAAGATGCTTAGGTGTATTTTTCGAGCTCCTATGTCATTCTTTGACTCCACTCCAGCTGGACGGATACTCAACCGGGTAAGTTCTCAGCTAGTATTTGTTAGAAGTATTTTCCTTCAGCATATATGTCTTGCGGAAACCTTTTGTGTACTCTTTTCTGCATTTTGTTATCTTGTATTGCAGTTTGTTTCACATATTTTTTGCAACCTTTCATTCTGTCAGGTTTCTGTTGATCAAAGTGTCATAGATCTCGATATTCCTTTCAGACTTGGTGGATTTGCTTCAACGACAATACAGCTTATTGGTATAGTTGGCGTTATGATGACAGTCACATGGCAAGTATTGCTTCTTGTCGTTCCAATGGCGATTGCTTGCTTATGGTTGCAGGTAATTCATAATACCTATCAGATTTACTGAGTAGAACTCTTGGATCATATTAAACCCCATGTTCATATACGTAAGCATATCTCAAAGCTATGTATAAGCTGATCTCGTATTTATGAAAGTTTATGTGTTTTGATGTGACTGGTTTTAATTAGTAAGATGAGTAGATGAGAATATTGAAGTTTTAAACTGAAATTTTTCTAAGAAATATTCTTCCAAATTATAAAATGTCAGTCCAGGAGAAATATGGATGCGAAACAAAATATATAGAAAGGGTTTAGGAGGAGAGGAGGTGATAGAGTGGAGGTAGAGTATTATTTTTATTGCATTTCACGAGTTTGTTCGAACTGTAGTGAATTCAGATCTTCTTTCAAGGAGGTTTACTGTACCTTTCTTTTGTATGCTAATATGATGCAAAAATATAGATGTATTGACAAGTTCTAAACTGCAGAAATACTACATGGCTTCATCAAGAGAACTAGTTCGCATCGTGAGCATCCAGAAATCTCCAATTATCCACCTTTTTGGCGAGTCAATTGCTGGAGCTGCCACCATTAGAGGATTTGGCCAAGAAAAACGATTCATGAAGAAGAATCTTTATCTTCTTGATTGTTTTTCACGGCCATTTTTTTGTAGCATTTCTGCTATTGAATGGCTCTGCCTACGCATGGAGTTGCTCTCGACATTTGTCTTTGCCTTTTGCATGGTTATGCTTGTGAGCTTCCCTCAAGGAACTATTGATCCAAGTATGTACTTGCCTTTTCACATTACTGAAGTTATTCTGGTTTTTTTTATTAGCGGTACAAATATACACCGTATCTGTCATGAAAAGTAGGATGCTTTTATCTTTAGAATGTTTTTTTTTTTTTTTTTGTATTTGAACATTTGGATTAGGAGCTTAGGACCCTTGTGTATGACGTATGGCTTCAAGTGCTAACTCTCTTTTTCTTCTTCTTGTCATTTTAAATAGGTATGGCTGGCCTTGCAGTGACTTATGGCTTAAATTTAAACGCACGTCTATCACGGTGGATACTTAGCTTTTGCAAGCTTGAAAACAAAATCATATCCATTGAAAGGATTCATCAGTATTCTGAAATACCAAGTGAAGCTCCACCAGTTATTGAGAACTGTCGCCCGCCTGTTTCATGGCCAGAAACTGGCACTATTGAGCTGATAGATCTGAAGGTCTGCGCTAGTCTTACTAAACAAGCTTTGTTGTCACAACTTTCTCCTTACTGCGTTTATGACATGCTGTTAGAATTACTCTCTCCATCCCACTTAAGGTTACCTTTCACTTTTGTAATCAACTTTGACTGCCATCTTCTCGGAACATAAGTGATAAACTTTTTGTTAGAAAGATAATATCAAAAGTAGCTGCTTTGCTAAATCAAATATACTCCGTAACAAATTTATAGTATTTGGTGAGGTTAATTGTCAAAGTTGACTATCAAGTCAAAAGGTGCCTATATAAATGGACTGGAGGTAGTACTAGTTATTTCCTTTTCTGGCTGGGTAAATGGCATTGATGGAAACTAAGCCATGGTTTGTAAAAAGAAGTTCTTATTTACTGACTCTTGGATTGACAGGTGCGGTATAAGGAGAATCTCCCTCTTGTGATTCATGACTTAACGTGCACATTTCCTGGTGGGAAGAAGATTGGCATTGTTGGACGTACAGGTAGTGGTAAATCAACAATGATTCAGGCACTATTCCGAATGGTTGAACCTGCTGCTGGAAGAATTATAATCGACGACATTGACATAAGCACAATTGGTCTTCATGATCTTCGAAGTCGTTTGAGCATTATACCCCAAGATCCTTCCTTATTTGAGGGAACCATCAGAAGCAATCTTGATCCTCTTGAAGAACATAGTGATCAGGAAATTTGGCAGGTATTTTTTTTCTTTTTTTGCTGGAATAACAAGTTTCATCTTTTAGGTAGCTTCTGCTTCAGATAATATTAGACTTGCTTGAACAACAGTACCCTAGTTCTGCAAAGGTTTCTGTCCATGGCAATGCTAGCGAGGTCTTATTACCTAGCCTTATCCACCTGAGTTGGGTCTCTCTTAAGACTAGCATATCCGTCTTAAGCTTAAATAGGATCAAATTGTACCCCATTTAGCCATAGGCATTTTGCTTTTGTTTCATCATCTATTTGACACGTTTTAAGTTTAAGACGGATATGTGCCCGTTTTTACCGAGAATTTGTGTATTCACCTGGTCTTACTACATTCTGGATGACCTTAAATGGAAATTACATCAATTGACAGCCATTTCACAACATAGGAAGTGAAGACATTTTAGGGGGTCATTTTTCTTTATTTCATCATAGCTGAATGATATCGAGTCTTTGACTCCTTTGGAAATGGAAAAGGTGGGGATTTGTTTTTACTTTCATAACTCTAAATATACCTCACGTTTTTATCCAAAACAAAAGCTCATATATTCTTCTATTTAAGTTGATAACAAAATAGTACGATGTACCTATGTTACCTTGACACTTCATTTTTGGAATTGTTCATGTCCAACACAACACCACACTTAAGAATACGAGTATGGAATCCGTACCAGACCCTTGCCACTCTGTCACTCCTCCTGCATGAGATAAAAGGGAGCCCCACAGGCCACATGACAAATTAAACAATGTACTCCGTATGAACTATGAAGCACTTCTTGCAACAAAAAAAACTATGAAGCACCCAGTGTGATAATAACTTTAAGCTGTATTTCGCATTTCTCAAACATTTCCCTATTTCACTTTAATTACACTAAATAATTCAGTTTTGTAATTCTATGTTTGTTTTGAAGACAAATCCTCACACTTATATCATCATTGTAGTACAAGGTCGGTGTCCAAAAATTAATTCATGTAGAATCCGACAGTCAGATGTGCACTCTTGTGAGATATGCACTCATGTGAGTCATGTCCGATTCCCAAACCCGTGTCCAAAACATTGCCTAGTGGCTAACTCTGTATATTGAATTGTAGCCAACTGTTATTGTTTTTTGAATGAAGCTTTTGTTTTTTCCTTGCATTATTAACTTCAAAGCTCCCCCATACCCAAAGTAAAAAATAATTAGGTTTTAAATTAATACGGTCTGGTTGACTGAGACTTCTTACTCAAATGAGCGTAAACTGAGATAAGCCTAAAGGGCTAAAACAGCGCCTGTATATGCATAAATGTATCTTAAGTATTAACTTACGCTTAACTTTATGTAGGCACTTGATAAGTCGCAGCTCGGAGCTATTATTCGTTTAAGGGGTGAAGGGCTGGACTCTCCAGGTGCGTGCTTGGGTTTTCTTTCTATTTGATAATGACCTTCGGTGGGTAGTAGCACTTATTTTATCCGATTACTAAGTGAACTTTGCTTTTGACCTATAGTACTTGAAAATGGAGAAAATTGGAGCGTGGGACAACGACAACTTGTTTCTCTGGGCCGAGCGTTACTTAAGCAAGCAAGAATACTTGTTCTCGACGAAGCAACTGCATCAGTCGACACTGCAACAGATAATCTTATTCAAAAGATTATAAGGGATGAATTTAGGGAGTGCACCGTTGTGACCATAGCACATCGAATACCAACAGTCATGGACAGTGATTTTGTTTTGGTCCTCAGTGATGGTGAGTCTTGCTATCTCTCCCGCTAAATATTGACGTGCAATTGCAAATACCTTTCAAGTCATTAGATTCTTTTAGTCCTACTAATTTCGGGGTTTGCAATAAAAAAATAGCTCCTCAATACCCAAAGCAGATAATCGCGCTGTCTCTTTTTAAAAAGGAATTGAATTAAGTACCTACATCTAAATGGAAATACTCCATGTGATATTATTGTAGAGATCTATATATAGGTGTATTCTAGCTACTTATTGTCTTGACATTCTTCTTCGAGAATAAGGATTTGTTGTTGTTAATGTGTTTTAAACTCCATCCACCCTTATAGAATGATGATATCCGAAAACCATCCTGATGAAATATTCGAAACTAAACTAGATGCTCATAGTGTTGACATGGGATGTTTGCAGGGCGGGTGGCAGAGTTTGATAGTCCTTTGCGGTTGATGGAAAACAAGTCATCGATGTTCACAATGCTAGTTGGAGAATATACGTCAAGGTCAAGTTGTGTACCGGAGAGATAGTTTTCAGAGGGTACAAACAAACTTTGTGCCAATATGGAACCCAATCCATTCCATTCTGCGCCATGCCTGAAAGAAACTGAAGCAGCTGCTCTCGGCCTATGAACAAGTGACACTCTGCATCACCCACGTCCCACGTAACGCTTTGGAGTCCGTTGAATGGTTATGGGGATTGATCAGGGTTTTCTGCTTAAAGTTGATGGAAGACGTTGATCCGAGAGCAATAAGGGATGGCCCTTTGGATGGGGTATCCGACTTATTTCCGACCTTGATCCATGAGACCCTGTAGTAGAAATGTGTAGAAATGCCTCTAGATAGATACCCTATGTCATTCAAACATCCTGTAAAAAAATGCTGACTAATCATGATTTTGTCAATTTTCCTCTGTTAATTTATTTATGTTCAGTTTTGTTCAGATTTTATAAATCTCGTCATTTCTTACAAATTTCCGGGATAAGAGCACCGGCAAATATCTCCAAGGGTAGTTTGTCGTCCCTTTATTCAAACTTAGCAAATGAGGGCTTTCTCCATTTCGATGTATGCTCCTTCTTTCCGAGATTTGGGAGTACAAAAACTTTCAAAAGACGGTCTTCCACTTATGTGTAGTATTTGACCCGTTTTATACGTAAGACGAATATGACCGTCTAGGCTAACTAGTGGCAGGTTTCAAAGGAGGTTCAAATGAGGAGCCATGCAGAAGCCTTCTTAGAGCGTCTGAATTTAAAGCAGCATAAGCAATTTAAGAACTCAATTAAACAGTTCACCGTCAACAACAGTATAGACTAGTACTTGCATTGTTTCATTTATTGTTACCAGGAATTTTCATCTCAAATTCAATAATCCCTATTCTTCAAATCTCAAAGTTCTTAAATTCCAGACGACCTATAATACTTTGTGGACCTACAATATTCTTTTTCTTAAGAATTATCCTTTTCTCCGCATTTAATCTATAGGGGTCGTACTTTAAAATCTTGATATTTAAATTTAAATTAAAATTTATATACTACTGTATTTGATTTAAAAACTTCATAATGATTTTGGATGTATGGAAAATGAGATAATGCTAATCCCGATATTGATGACATAAATTGTGCGGAGTACACATAGCTACAGAAAAACTTAACCTATGATTTTTTGGACTGAAATTGGCTAAATTGAACTGGTCTGAATTGAACTAATGGACCTGACTCAACTGAACTTATAACTAGAATTAAGTCTAAAAAAAACAGGGCTTTAGCGTCACTCGACCTCAAATTGTACAAAAAAAGGATAGTATAACTTCGAGTCTGTCACTCTCGGGTGGCTTACCTGATTTACGGGGTTTGCAGGCTATCTCGTACACCCGAGGGTTTACCCAGTGCACACCTAAGGGCTAAGGTAGCGGATGCGGGTTCCTTCATCACCAAAGAAAAAAAGGAGGATAGTATAACAACTTAACATCACTTGCATTGGCAGAGTCCGGATTTGAGATAAACTTGAAAAATATTCGAAGATTTTAACTAAAACTTACGATATTTTCATTTTTCAGCGGGGACAAGCGCCCTCTGCTAGACCGCTAGCCCCCCTAATTTTGCGACTTGTCACTTAATGACGTCACCCCGCTTTTCGTGTGCACCGATTACGTTATAATTTATCTGATTAGTTTATAATATTGTTGTCAAATGGCTAAGCTCATTAACGTTGCAGAAATTGATGTGCATGCATGAATTAAAAGAAGGCATAATATCTCGTGAAATGCTCAAATGTAAATTCTGAGTGTTATCAGCTCCTCCAAAGATCCTCGTGAGGAAGAGCTCTTCTTATTTCTCACGGGTTTCACATTCTTTTCTGCGCATCAAACACTCTTTTTTTGAATTCTCAGCATTCTGCATTCCCCTTCTTATATATACCCCCCAACGATTTCACCATACACCACCATGAACCTACAACCATAACTGAATAACCTATCATACTTGAACTCGAAAATGGCATCGACATTTTTGAATTCCCCAACACTCGTCTTTTTTGCAACTATTCTTCTCACTTCGGGTTTTCTTGATGCGCAATCATCCTTACAAACGTACATTGTTCAGTTAAACCCACACGACAAAACTATTTCATCATTCCCGTCAAAACTCCATTGGCACCGCTCTTTCCTTGACCGAACTTTGTCGTCTGACCAAGATGAAGTTTCGTCTCGTCTTCTTTACTCGTATCGTTCAGCTATCGAAGGGTTTGCAGCTGTTCTGTCGGAGTCTGAGGTCGACTCTCTCAGGAGTTTGCATGATGTTATAGCTGTTAGACCTGATAGAAGGCTTGAGGTGCATACTACTTACTCCTACAAGTTCCTAGGACTTGATGTTCCTAAAGTAGGGGCATGGTCTAGGACCGCCTTTGGAAGGGGTGCGATCATTGGTGTTCTTGACACGGGGGTTTGGCCGGAGAGCCCAAGTTTCAGTGATGATGGCATGCCGCCACGTCCCGAAAAATGGAGAGGTGTCTGTCAAGAAGGGCAGAACTTCAGCCCTTCGAGTTGCAATAAAAAACTCATTGGGGCTAGGTTTTTTATAAAGGGTCATCATGTGGCTAACTCAATATCACTAGATACTAACCCCGAGTACGTGTCTGCTCGCGACTCATCAGGGCACGGGACCCATACTTCGTCGACAGCCGGTGGATCGCCTGTCCCGATGGCGAGCGTGCTCGGTAGTGGGGCTGGAGAGGCCCGAGGGATGGCCCCCGGAGCCCACATTGCCATCTACAAGGTTTGCTGGTTTAATGGATGTTACAGCTCTGACATCCTAGCGGCAATGGATGTCGCAATAAGAGACGGTGTCGATGTCCTCTCGCTGTCCTTGGGCGGCTTTCCTGTTCCATTTTATGATGACACTGTCGCAATTGGTAGCTTTCATGCTGCCAAGAACGGCATCTCTGTCATCTGTGCAGCTGGAAATAACGGCCCCTTTAGGAATACAGTAGCAAACGAGGCTCCATGGATCACCACAGTAGGAGCAAGCACCCTTGATAGAAGATTTCCGGCTTTTGTCAGACTAGGAACTGGAAAATATCTCTATGGAGAGTCTATGTTCCCAGGAACACACTCTCCAGAGGCAAACAGACGGCTAGAGTTAGTCTATATAACCGGAGGTGACCAAGGTAGCCAGTTTTGTCTAGAAGGTTCTCTTTCTCAGACTCAGGTTGCCGGGAAAATGGTGGTATGTGATCGAGGAGTGAACGGAAGGGCAGAGAAAGGGGAGGTTGTGAAAAAAGCAGGAGGAGCTGCAATGATATTAGCAAATACCGACATAAATCTTGAAGAAGATTCAGTCGATGCTCATGTCTTGCCAGCTTCCCTTGTTGGATTTTCAGAAGCGGAACAACTGAAGAGATACATTAACTCTACAATTAGACCAACTGCAAAACTTCACTTTGCAGGGACCGCCATACAAAGATCCCGAGCACCAGGTGTAGCACAATTCTCATCTCGAGGACCGAGCTTAAATAACCCTGCGATCCTCAAACCTGATGTGATTGCTCCAGGTGTTAATATCATAGCAGCCTGGCCTCAGAACTTGGGTCCCACAGGCCTTCCGGAAGATTCTAGAAGAGTAAACTTTACTGTCATGTCAGGAACTTCCATGGCATGTCCCCATGTGAGTGGCATTGCTGCACTTATTCATTCTGCCCACCCAGATTGGTCTCCGGCTATGGTTAAGTCTGCACTAATCACTACAGCAGACGTGACCGACAATTATGGAAAGCAGATCATGGATGGGAAAGTTCCGGCAGATAATTTTGCCATGGGTTCAGGGCACATAAATCCCGGAAAAGCAGTTGATCCCGGGTTAGTATATGATATTCTACCAGAAGACTACATCACACATCTCTGCTCTCTTCAATATTCAAGATCCGACATTTTTACAATTACCCACAGAAACATTAGCTGCAAGGACTTACTACACAAGAGTTTTAGTCTCAACTACCCTTCCATTTCTGCCATTTTCAGGGGCACAGAGACTGTGAAGGTCATTAACAGGCGGGTAACTAATGTAGGCAGGCCGAATTCCATCTACTCGGTGGAAGTCAAGGCACCTAAAGGAGTCAAAATTGTGGTTAAACCAAAGAAGTTGGTCTTTCAAAGTATTAAGCAAACCTTGGACTATAGAGTCTACATTATAGCCAAGAAACAAGAGGTGGCTAAGCCAGTCGGGTTCGTTCAAGGAGAGTTGGTTTGGGTGCACTCTCATCGGAACCTTTACAGGGTTAGAAGCCCAATTACCGTGTCCTGGGTAAACAAGAAATCTTAACTGAAAACTACATTCCGGAGCATCAACCAGCAGAGATAGAAGCATCACTTCAGAAAACTACAATTTCAAAGATGAAAGTTATATCCATTTTTCGGAGAGAAAAACTAGATTCTCTCGGAAGCAGAATTTCTTCAGAAAGATTTCTAATAGATTCAAACATGTTATTCCTTTGTAGTACAATGTTACCTTCAATTTGGCACTTCATTTATGAAGTATATTAGTTACCAACAAGTGCTGGTCTTATTCTCCTGCAGGCAATCATATCCTGACCCACCTTAACAGCCTTATAGTAATAATAGGTTTGTCCAAAAAATAATAAATGAGTTGCCAAAATAGCATTACCCAGTACATCAAGGCTCCTGCCTATGGCGATGTAAGAGGGGTCGTTTGAAAACACCACGGAAATGTTTTCAAATGACCGATGATGAAAGTTACTGTGTACAACTACTTCATAATATAAGAAGCACAGACAATCTAATAAAAATGTTGCTTTATTTAATATATTCAAAAGCCAAAGAAAAAGAATTTTCGGCTGCATGGAAAATCTATGTTTCCAAAAGAACGAACTTAAATGTAAAAAAAAGAGTGTAAAAGCACGATTATATCCCTTCAGTATCTTCTTAAGAACAAAATACAGAGAAACAGCCAAAATATGGAAAGTCATCAGAGAATGTAACGAGCATGTCGAGCAATGAATCTTTGAGATGATTTAAACAGGCTCTATACATAAAAAAAAACTCAGACTCTGAACTTCTAGGAACAGATAGGTGTTTTGCACATGTCGAAGCACACACTGGTAGTGGTCCATGTCTAAAATGGTATAACACAGGGAATCAGGGATACTAGACTATCTCATACGATAAATCCGATAATAATAAAAACCTAGGCAATAAGGGGAGAAAAATGCTATGGGGGCACAGGTCATATCTATGACGCTATCTCATTCCAGAGGAACATCAAATAGAGATGCGAACTAACATTGGATAACTGAACATAAACACTTGCTCAAACTAACAAAATATAGTAGTGTAATTAGTATAGCAACAACATTACAACAGTGACTCAAATATTCCCACCTATGACAATATAAGAAGGTTGGAATGAAGTTGCGCGAAAATTCAAAGAGCAGTACGAAGTAAATCTTAAGCTCCGTTGGCATTGAAAATCGTAATGGAATTACTATCCAGAAAATATTCAATGGAGAAAAAAGTGTACAATCCTAAATGAACTCAGCAATGATTTTTAGCTATACTCAAAACACAATCTCATGGAGAATATAATAATTAATAAAAGGCAAATGACAGAAGTAAAATCAGGTGTAAATGTGTAATAAGATAGAGAGAATGTACACAGCTTCAACTTTTGATGAACTGTAGACCATTTGCATTGGAATATCGTTCCATGAATCTCATGAATCGGTCCCATTCACGTGGGCTTCGCATGACATACTTTGCTTCAACACCAGCTGGCTTTCCATTGACAAACCTCGCATTCACATTGGTTGACTGAAGAGTACCCTCCTCATCTATCATGTACAACCCAGTTATATCACCAACCACACTTGATGAATCAAAGACAGAAGGCTGGTCAAACCTGAATGTAGCAGTACCATTTGACCCATCCCTTGATTTGGTTAATCTAACATCAGGTATCGTAAGTTCATCGACACCTTGGATGAACTGAATTGTTGGCTTAACCATCATTACAACCGGTCTAATTGGCCTGGACGATGATCTTTGTGATGGCAACCTGAGTGAATGCATGCTTAGTTGGAGCCCATTGAGAGAGGAATGTGCACGAGTGGGAGTCGCCAAAGAGAATATACAGACACCTACACCAAAGATCAAATAACAGATAAATATCTTTTTGTATGATGAGCCAACAGATGTACATTTCCTTTCCTGTAAGAAAATTGAACCTTAAAGTGGCCAAACACCGAAAAACTATAGCGGCCAGTCTGGTTTGTGGATGAGGGAATGCCTGTTGGGTTTTGGTTGACAATGAAAACCCTTGCGTTGGCTTCGGTCACTCTCATGATCACTCAGTTTCTCTTAAAAAGGTTTTTAAAGCAGTATAGGGTGAAACTGCTACCAAATTGTTCATAATCCTTCACAATTTTCGACAAATTTCATCCAAAACGCGGTCTTTATACTCACATTAGCTTTCCAAGCGACAAATCTACCTCCTAAAGTACGCGGTATGCTTGCAAATAGAAGGGGCACTTAATTTAACCCCTCCAATTCTCATCTAATATTACAAGTAACAGCAAGAACACTTCATCCTTTCACTGAAAATTCAGTACACTTGTCCAGCATTTCCAGAATTAGACTTCCTCCATCCCGGTCATTTGTTTACGTTTACTTTTTGCACAAAGACCAAGGAGAGATGAGGGGACTATTTGACGACAATAATGGATGTGGAAGATCAAATTACCCATTAGAAACATGTGTAAAATAGACAGGTAACAAATGAACGAGACACCCAAAAATGGAATAGGTAAACAAATGACGGGACGGTGGAAGTATTTTAGCAAACAGCTATAGCAAAACTACATTATTTACTGTGTGTTAGTGTATAACTTCTTTTTTTTGTTTGGAATAGGTAAACAAATGACCGTGACCGCGAAAGTGTCCTAACAATATCCATGCATGCCAAATAGAAAAGGAAAAACAATGGGGGGGGAAGAATACCTGGGCGAGAAGAAGAAGAGGGAGGAGGGAGAGAATAGGAAAGAGGAGATGGCTGAAGAGCTGCAGAAGCCATGCTTGTTGTAATTGGGATGGAGAAAGAGGTGAGTGAGTAAGAAATCAGCAGTTTAAATTGTGGTCATCCTCTTAGATGCTTGCTCCAATTTCAGCCATTCACTTTTGCAGCTCACCCCCTAACTAAATCCTGGAGGAATTACATCGTTTTGAGGAAGTGTCTTTTAGTTAGGCTCTTGTCTTTGTTTAAACACAAATTCTCATTTATGACCGCCGATATCCATCACAAGCTTGTGACGAGTCAAATAAAATTCACATGTGAGGATAAAGACAAGTCTTTTGTAATTCCCTATGCATTCTACTTTTTGTCTTATCTACCATGTGGTAATACTTGACCCGTCACAAGTTTGTGACGGATATATCCGTCACAAGTTTGTGACGGATATATCCGTCACAAGTAAG
Source organism: Silene uniflora (assembly GCA_018983105.1). Taxonomy (NCBI): domain Eukaryota; kingdom Viridiplantae; phylum Streptophyta; class Magnoliopsida; order Caryophyllales; family Caryophyllaceae; genus Silene; species Silene uniflora. The sequence continues at coordinate 14,081 of JAGPOY010001784.1, forward strand.
ACATACTTCTATTGTTTTTTAAAACTAGAGCTGTCAATCTGGTTTGTCGGGTTGAATTTAGGTCTGATCGGCTTATATCGGGTCAACCTACCATTTTGAGTAGTATCGGGTTAGTTGGGTCATTTCGGGTCCATTGGTGTATCGAGTCAACTCGGGTTTCGGTGGATCATTATCAGGTTTATCGAATTACTTTGGCGTTTTTTGGTTCAGCACTTCATTATTAAGTCAAATGATCAAATTAAACACTAACTCGCTTTCATTTTTATCCTTATTAAACTTGGTACTTGTCGTCCTCAATTTAATCAGGTCGAGTTCGGGGTTCAAGTGGCAGGTCTTTGGGTCATGTCAGATTATGTGTCGTCATTAAGTCTGATTGGTTCGGCTTCAATTTGCAACATTCTCCATAGGTTTCCTCAAGTTCTGTTGGGTTAGGCTTGTCAACTCTATTTAATAGTGAGTTGAAGTTCGAGGTCCTTGGTATTTTGGATTAGACTTTGACCGATTATAACTCTTACTCACGAGTTCCAAAGACATTTTTTTCCAAACCATAGTTCTCAAAAAAAAACAAGCAGTTTGAAAAAAAAGAATCATCATATTTTGAACTTGTAAATAAGAGTTATCATCACTTAAAGTTTTTTGGTTTAAAAAAAAAAAGGCATTTCATTCAAGGATAGCACGTGAATTTTCCAAAATTTACTTATATAATGTTGTTAATTTGGGAAATAGTTGTCACAATGCAAAAGAGTAAAAGCCCGTAAAATGGTATTGTTGCTCATCATCAAAGATCCAACATCTATAACCTGTGGCAAATACTTCCTTAGTCCCTCTATTCTCGTCTGAACGCCTCAAAAAATAAATGACATGAATGGACAGTGTTCGTCACTAACCTATATATGATACATTTCAGATAAACCTCCAAGTTTCATACAAATGACCTTCAATTGTCAGACAAAAGGGTGCAGCTTATTTGAGGCAATGGAGCCCAAAAGCCAAGTATGTGGTACTATATCGGAATCGCTTTCAGCAGCCACCATCTCAGCTTCTAGCTGTCGCTCTAAGACAGTAGAGACATCTCCAGTACCTGTCACTGCATCGGCATTGTAAATAACTACTGTGGTTCCAAGTCCGTAACTACTACAATGTATTAGTTGTTCTTTGTTTTCAAGGATGGCTCCTCCACCAGCTATAATCAGATCTTGGAGATCCCATTGGTATTTAGCTAAAAAGTCGCCACTGAAATAAAATTTCATGCCATTGAAAAGCTTTTGTACCTGCAATAATTTGGCATGCCACTTGAGTCGCGCAGTTTGAGATTTATTATGGAAACGAAACAGATAGCATTAAATCAGTTTGGTACGATGAAAAAAGTCTCAGTGAGAAGAGAGCTCACATTATTCAGAACCCTCAGTCTGCCAGTTCTGGGGCCATCACAACAGCCATGGTTGTCAAGATTAATCTCATAAGGTTCTTCTTCAACTGGACGTTTTAGTTCCATGCATGCTCGAATCCCTAGCAGACGCAAACCATTCACCGTTAGGCACATAAAGGGCAAATTGGATTATTAGATGAATAGGGAAAATAGGAACTTACAGTCAGTTTTAAGTATCCATTTTCCCTTAAGAATGGCCATAAGAACCTTCAATGTCCGACTACAGGCCCCGTTTGCATCTGTTGCTGCAATCACATGGGTGACCTCTGGAGTCCAGTTCCTTGTCACAGTTGCACCACACAAGTTTGCAAAGTTGACGAGCATTGACTGCATGAAAAAAGTTTCAACATTCAAATTATTATGCAAAATCTCCAAAAAAAAAATTGTTGGGAAACCCTGTCGTTTTGTTGCCCGTAAAAAGTAACAGGAACACTGTGGTAAACTCAAAAATACAGGAATAAAATTCTTCTAATTGGACGGTTAGTGTGAAATGGAAAATCATAAGAAATATAATGCAAGGACAGGTAGAGAACCTTTTCATCAGCTGAGAGAGACGATGCACAAAGAACCCAATTTTGAGTAGAAGACGACATCCAAGAACTAAATTCATCAGCTGGGAGCGTTGATGCACTTAAATCCTTGTTTTTCGGCTCATCATGGCTGGAAAATCAGTGTCAGAATGGTTAGATAAGGTCCTTGCAGTGTCACAATGTAGCAAAAATGCCATGAGAGTGTCCAGAAAGCATTTCAGACGATAAGGTAAATGATACCGTAGATTG
>JAGPOY010001785.1:8685-23288 GCA_018983105.1 Silene uniflora
GAAAGATAAGAAAATACCGATTGAGAATAAAGGAATGATTGCAAAGTTTAGATCCGGAAAATAGAACAAGAGAACGGAACCGGAGCTGCCTCCGTCCCAAAAGTGTATGTGATGAGAGATGATTTCTAATGGCGTACAATGCCTTATTTATACTAAAACTAAAACTTACTAAACCCTAATTAGAGGAGTAGGCTAGGCCCGTCAGAAATTATGTTCGATCGACCACAATAGCTAGGCTCTTGATCGAACACAAGATGCTCTCGATCGAACACTTCTCAGCGCGTAATTCCTGCTTCGCGCACTGAACTTCAAACGGCCGCCATTTCTTCGTTACTGATCGGAATCAAGTGATTATTGTGGCGTTGGAAAGCTAAGAGGATAAGCTTTCACCTCCAATTGGAATCACTTAATTATCTGTTGTAGAGTTCGAGATATGGCTCTCCAAAGTAGACACTAGTGAATTGAAGCTCTTCCTTTGTCTTCCAAGCTCCCTTACTTCTACTAGTTCGTGCTTGGTCTACAACTTGGCCTTTTGACTTGATTATGGGACGGTTTCACGCCTCCCAATGCTCGAGTAATTAGCCCCGACTCTTCCTTCTCCTAAATATGCATACTTGGGACCGTTTTGGCTCGATTTCCGCTACTTATCATCATATTCCTGCAAAATAGCAATAGAAGCACAAAGTAGCATATTCGGGGTATAAAGTGACATAATATCACCTAAATGACATAGAAATGCGTGCTAAATTGGACCGTAAAGTCTATATAAAATGCACGCATCAGTCGTGCCGTGAAAGGAGTCCAAAGGACATCTACTGGGTCATAGTGATCTGTATTAGGCAAAGATAGTTAGGGTGTACAGGAATTGTCCACCCACGTTGGGTTAAAATGTCCCAAGGCCACTCGAGGAGTTAATGACTGAAATGCGTGGCAATGCTCGGAAGTAATCTATAGTAGATTTTTCCGGTCTTACAGTCACACTCCAGATCGATAAAACCACTCGCAATATGTTCATGTGCAAGTGCGACCTGAAAGACACCTTGCATTGAGTGGGAGATTAAAAACGGACAAGAGAATTGGTAGCGCACACCTTGTATCGGACAAGTGGGAGATTGTTGGAGTTAGTGTCCTCCACAATAGTGCGTTAACATTATAAATCTCATTAAAGGAATATAATCGGGAATTTACATTTAGTAATCCTCGTCAGTTGATTAACGTAAATCGATAACGGTTGGCTAACTAGAGTTTGACGTTATTGTCGTGTGACGGCGGTGATCAACTGACCCCTTTCGGTCACACCTAAAGGAACAAGCCCCAATTGTTACCTAATTAATTGTGTGTGACACAGTTTAATTAGTCCCTTGATATAATTGACTAAATGTCAATCGCACGTATTATTTAGAGAGATATCGAGTTGTGAACTCATGGCACGGTAAATAATAAATTAATTTAGACGAGGATTAGTAATTAAACGGTTAATTATAAAATTCGTACTAATCAATTAATGAGATTAATATTAGTACGTAAATTATATGTGTTGATGTACACGTATATTTATGGAGTGTTATCGAACAAATATATTCGGGAATTATTTAAACATAAGACGATGTTTGAATAATATTTACGCGTATTTGTGCGACAAATATAATCGTGTCGACATGAGCATTGGATGACTAAAAACGTAATCATCATGCTCATGCACACTTTGTAATTTCCCACACAATTGTTCTTACCCATACTCTTATTCTATTGGGTTCAAAATACAACCCAATCACTCCTCTCCTCTCTCCCTACCCGGCGCCCAACACCTCCATAATAAGGACATTTTATCCTTATTTTGGTGGACAACTTTTGCATGAAAAATTTGCATCTCTATCTCTCTAAATACCTCACAAAATATTAGAAATCTCATACTAAGAGTTAGTATACCAAATCTAATATTTTCACAATATTGCTAAGAGTTAGTAATAATAATATTAAGGGTAATATTAGTAGTATCTAGTTAATACGACTCATATTTTGGGTGCTTGTTCTTGGGTGCTACTTAAAGGAAATCTTCTACATTGAAGATTTGAAAGGAGGATCTTGCCATTTCTTTATAGCTCAAGAACAACAAGATAGGAGATCTTGTTGTGCCCATATATCCACTCAAGCAATGTAAGGAAATTGATTTCTTCCTTTCTCTTTTATTTAGTTTTAATAATGCATGCATGGTACTTAGATCTAAATATTATTCAATTGATAATCCTAATTAGAGAGGTCTAATTAGGGTTATGGACTTTCAATAAGTGCGTAAAAGCATGCGTAATTATGTTCGTTAAGGGGGTAAAAGTGCGTACATTTCGGTCACATCAAATATCCCCAAACCGAACATTTGGTCGTCCCGAGCAAAGAGGTGACTAAAACCATGACCCTTATTTATACTACTACTAATATCATATCCGATGTGAGACAATTAGCGGGTCTCACTCGCCCCTTCAACTCACAACAAAGTATCCATGAGGTAGGATACCTTCTTCCAAGGCAAGGTGGGGCTTGCCAAAATGGCGATGCATCCAACATGAAGCACACAAAACAAGTAATGGATACATCTACAAAAGAAGTCACCACTTACCTCATCTAAGTGGCGGAAGCGCTAAAAGAGAAACAATTCAAATGTACATACTCCTTCATAGATACTAGTTCTACAAACTACTAAGCTTAAAAGGATAGAAATAAATCACCTCCTAGTGGCGTTTGTCCAGGTTACGTTCGTCCACAATTACTAGGTGCTTTCGTCAAGAGTATAGTCCTTATGGTGTTAGAAAACACTATAGGATCGCGGAATTCCCCTCTTGCCTAGGCAAGAAAAAGGGTCGTCCCCTTCCACCATACAACAACCAGGACCACCGATGGATAAAAGGGTTTCAAGATGTATGAGTTTCACGATAGTGGTTTGCATTGGGTTGTTTTTCCCTCCATTTTGTGGCATTTGGCTTTTGAGAACATTTCTTGCCATATTTATTGATTTGGCATTTGATACTTTGGCATTTTTGCCTTTCACTTTTGGATTTGACATTTTCGAACATTTGAGAGTAACCCCATATGTAGCAAGGGTACGTACTCTAACAAAGCATAGGAGTCTATTTTTGCTCCCTTTTTTATTTGCAAACATTTTTGCTTTGATTGAACTTGAACTCAATTTGACAATTTTATGCCCATTCCCTTTTTGTTGACAAAACATAGACGGTAAGAATTGAAATAACGGTTGCATGGCATCAAGGGTCACCTAGGAATAAACGGTAGCCAAGGAGTTATCACACCACAAAGGGACTCTTGACTAGACTCTTGTGCATGGGTCGAACGATACTAGTATGACACTAAAAAGGGCGTTTCAAGACTATTATAGCAAACAAAGTGTTAAATACAAAGAGTATCTCTAATGGCCTATGCACATATGTCAAGTTTCTCAATTAGGCGTTTTTGAAAACAAATCTAAATGCAACTACATGCCATGATGCAACCTAAATATATTACAAGTGTAATGCAAATGCTCTAACAAAATATATGCCACACAATGCAAGCTCCTAACAACACGTAGGTACACAAACCGCAACACAAAAAACACACAACATCCTCCTTGACATATAAGCCCATCCTCCTCATATGAACAATGAAAAGAAATAGAAGGGAATAAGGGATTAGAACGATCATACCAAGCGGTCTTCATATTTCCCTTGTTAATGTCTCAAATGAAGTGTTGTACCTATATGAGAAGAGAAAAAACACACAAGTATACAATTCTACACTACAAAAGTAAAGAACATGTTTTTGGTTTTTTGTATTTTTCAAATTTTTAGGGGTTTTGTTTTTATGAAAAGAAAGAACATGTTTTTGAGATTTTTCGAAATTTTTCAAATTTTTATGTATTTTGGAATATAAATTCCCATCCCCCACTTTATTTCGGACATTGTCCTCAATCTACAAGATAGGAGTCGGGAATGAAAATGAAAGACATGTTTTTGTATTTTGAATATTTGAAAAGTAAATACATGTTTTTGGGTTTTGATTTATGGAATTGAAATACAAATGCAATGCATGATATGAATGAATGCATGCTCTAATTAAATGTAAGTCTACATGACATATATCACAAGTGAATGCAATCTATACTATACTAAGTGATGCATGTTTTCGATTGAATAGAGACCTAATTTGAATTAACTCGGGTCACTTATGATCAAACCTCCCCAAACCGCTTTAAACACTATTTTCTAGTGTTGGAGAAATGAGGTTCGATCATTAGTGACTATGCATGAATGAATGTTACTAACTATATGATTTATATTACAATGCAAGCTCACTATATGAACTATCTAATGCATATGTGATATGAAATATAATACAAATGCAAATTATACATGAGAGATAGGTGAAGGGAAAGAAGTCTTACAATCACAATCACAATCACAATCATACCCTCCTTGATCGTCATCTCCACTCTCTTTTTATTCTTCATCTCCTCCTTGGTCTTCATCCACGCCTTGGTTAGGAAACACAAGGTGTGGTTGCACACAAGAAGGCCTAGGACCATTAGGATCAATGAATCCTTGTTGCGCCATATGATAGTATTGAGGGTAAAGGGCGAAATAGTTGTCTTCTTGCCCTTAATGGATCCTACAATCCATGTTGCTCATCATACCCATCAATATGTCCATGCTCAATGGCGGGTCCGCGGGAGGAGGTATAGTTTGAGTGGGTTTTTGTGGATTGGGAATGATTATGAGTGTTTGTGATTGGAGAAGATGAAGATTGTGTGATATGATGAAGGATTTGGGGCCTTCACGGGTTGAGAAAGAGGAAGGACGGGCTCTGGGACCAACCCAGGCGACTCGGGATTGACCAGTGCTATTTTTGAAACAGGGTTTAAACTTTGTGCTTGAACCCGGGCGGCTTGGGAAGAAGTCGGGCGGCTTGAGCGTCAACTTGCTTATTTGAACTCGGATTGTAAAACGGACGTCATTTTCTCACTCGGACTCCTATTGGAGTGATTCAAAAGCCTAGATCGCTTGATTTTTCGACGCCGTTCCATCTAGCAAAGTTTCAGAGCCAAAAAACCAATTATTCATTTGGGTCCAAGCGGTTATCTCTTGTTGTCCTCGCTTCTTTACCCATCATCTTCTTTTCATCACTTCTCTCCTTCAAACACTCAAATAAAATGTGAAATCCCACCCTTTCACCTCTCATCCAAGAAATCTATTGAATGAATGCATGCAAAAAGGAAAGACATAGAATAGAATATATTACAAATGGTGGTTTAAGAACGGACTCCACCAAACTTACTCCTTGTTGCCATGTTCTTTGTTGTTGTCCATGTTGCTAAAAGCTCTTAGCAACCGGTCAAAGGCTTGGGCATAATCCTCGAATAGGCAAATGTAGAGCCAAGACCATATCATAGCAATGCACACCCACTTGTTCTCCCAACAACTCTTGTCGACATGAGGTATGGAGTATGGTTCATCTTCATTCGGAGGCTTCCACTCTCTCCTATCTTCTCCAAATTTTATGATGATGAAGCTTTGACTTGTCAATCCTTCAATGGTAGAAGGAGAGTCCATGATCCCTTGATGAGGGAATGGTTGAAGGATAAGAGGTGGAGGAGTCAACTTCTCACCATTGAGGCCATTTATGCTTCTATTTTTATCATTTTCTTCTTGACTCTCCTTTGAACTCAAACCATTCCCAAGGAAGAGAGCTTCACTCCCACTATTGTCAAAGAGACACACTTCTTCTACATGGATCATAGAAGGGAATTGTGGTGGGAGGTCTTCCTTATCCTCATCATCATCATCATAACTATCCCAAATAGGAGGAGCAAGGATAGTGGATGAGTTAGGTTCATCATCCTCCTCCATTTCGCCATCTTCCCAATGGGGGTCATCATTCAAAGTGCTTAGGTCACAAGATATGCCAATAGGCTCAACAAAATTAATCCACTCATTCTCCATTGGAAGGGCATCCTCAAAGGAAGAGAACACATTCCAATCCTCCACCACCTCATCTTCCAATTCATTATCTATACTTGGCTCACAACCAATCATACACTCCCCACATTCTTCATCAGTTTCTTTTTCTTCAATGAGCTTTTGGGTGGCTTCCATTTGGGCAAGTTGATTTGCCAACTCCCCACCATGGGTAGCAATGTTGTCGAGAACATTGTCCCTAGCTTGGTTCTCTTCTAGCATTTGCTTGAAGAAATTTTGTTGGTCTCTTATCATTTGGAGAACCATATTTTGGATATCAAAGCTAGGCCCATTTTCTTGGTGTGGGTAGATGTAGAGGCTTTGGTTGTATTGTGGGTTTTGGGTGGGTGCTTCTTGTGGGATATGGATGTGGGGGCTTTTGTATGAGAAGTTTGTGGGGTAATTTGGGTTTTCATTGTATAATTTGTAGGGTGGTTCCTCAAGGTGAAGCACAACTAAAACTAGACAAAAGAATGACTAAAATACACAACACCGTCCCCGGCAACGGCACCATTTTGATGTGGGCTTAGTCGTCACACCCAATGAAACACATTTATACTCAACAAATTAGCAAGTAGTAAGTAGAGGTCGAACCCAAAGGACGGGGTACTCAAGTCAATCAATCTAATCAAAGTTGTGCAAGGGTTGTCACAATTGAAAGGGGTTTGTGGTCTAAACTAATGAAAGCAAGTAAACAACAAGGATTAAAACAAAAAGGAGAAAACTAGGAAGAGTGGGTTCATATGGGTGATCAAATGGTAATCCAAGGGATGAGTCTAGTGTTTGGTCAAGGTCATAGTAGAATAGGGTCGAGGCTTTCGATCTTACAACCCTTAGGTCAGAAAGGGTTAGTGACACACGTACACCCTAACTCCCCTACTAGTCTAGTACAAGGTCTATCCTAACCTACCACCGAGGCTCTCGATCTTACAATGGAGGTTGGAAGGTAGCCTAGCAAGCCTTGAGGCTTTCGATCTTACAAGGTATGCATAGACATAAAAGAATCAATGCAAGTTTTGTCATTCAAGCATTTCATCAAACATTACATGTGCACTAGTAGGCTAGATAATACAACAATAATTTAATCAACCAAACAACTCATCATATGGTATGGATTTACGTTTAATGTTCCCCATAATCCCCCACTAGTCCTAGGAAGGTCACTACTCACTCATTCTCATATGGGTCATGCAATCAATGGTGTCAAACATCTTAGCATGAATAAACATTGTGAATAAGCAAGGAAAGGAACAAACTTAAATGGAGATGAACAAGTAAATAAAGGGATTAAGAAGTATACCAAAAATAAAGGAGATGAGCATAAATAAAGGACATGGCGGAGTGATTAGAGGCAGCCCGGGTCACACGGAAGTCGTCCCGGGCTATTACACTTTGGACCCGCCCGACCTGCTGGGAAGTCGCCTGGGTCGGGACTAACCCGCCCGGGTTTTCTCCTGGTCGCCCGGGTTCCAGCACAGTTTCTCCTCTTTTGCTTCGTCCTACTTCAAAATCAGTGCGGGTCTCTCTTTATCCCGTGGGGGCTTCTCCACTTAGCTCCAATTCTTCACTTAAGCCTTTGGTAACGTCTCCTCTAAATGCTAGGTCCTTGTATATCGTCATTTTAGCTCCAAAATGCTCCATTTATGCACGATTTAACTCCTCCGCCTACAAGTAATGCAAGCCGAAACCCTATAGAAAAGCAAATAGAAAGCTAAAGATCATGAAAGGACCCTAATAAGTGCGTAAAAGCATGCGTAATTAGGTTCGTTAAGGCGGTTAAAGTGCGTATATTTCGGTCACATCAGCAACCCACATTTTCCTATTCACGTACCTATCCTCCACCTTTAACTCACAACCCAAAATTGTTACACACCCAATTGATCCTCAATTTCCTCTTTTAATTGACCGTAAAATCGTACCTAACTTAGCATGATATTAATTCTCAAACACTCTCCACTTACTGCTTCGATAAAAGACTATAAACCAACTACAACTTCCAGCTCAGTACACACATGTTCTGCTAATTACTTGCCATAACTATGTCAACAAAATCTGGTCTAACATAAGATCGGAATTGTTCAATCACCTCCCACAACTATGTTTCTTCAACAAGGTATCCCTGTAACTATGACAACGTCGACCATATGTACGTCTCTCTTCCATACTACACTCTAGTCTCACCCACAAGTCAAAATTAAAAGAAAACCACAGTAAATGGAACAACAATCTATATGCCCATACTAGACTGACATAATCTTTCAAATGTTCATCTCACAAGTATTTCGCCTACTCCACCACAACTGATGACGGCATCGCAACACCGTCACCAACAACCACACCGCAAAGCGAAATTACCCGCATCGCAACATGGTGTACCGTGCCCAGATCGTAACCCGGAACACAACAACCACAATACCAAAGAACAAAGTCTCGACTCAACGATAACCTCACGACCCATTCAACTACCCATTATCCTTTTTCGATATCATCTTACTGGACTACCAAAATATATCAAATTACACGAATTAAACATATAGCAGTTTTATGTATATCATACCATACCATTACTCACGAGGTCAGAACCTCACACAATCACTTTCACATGTCAAAGACTCATAATGAAATCTAACAAGTTAATCCTGATCACGTAATTTACCACCCGATAACATATATGCTGCACAAGAGGTTAAACTATACGCCAATCTGTCGATGCCTCATTTCTACACCTTCCGCCAACCACCCAGTGATGATTGGGCCGCATGTTTAGTTACGGGGAACGATTTGCGATAGTCAATAAGTTCGTCGATAAAGTGATAGCTCAAGCACCTGAGTCAACCCTTTAGTCGTCATCTACCTGCCGATACGGTCGTTTTGACAGTAATTAGAGTTCATTTGGAGTCCGGGTCAAAAACCGCTTCATTTTCTAAAAACCGTTTAAAATGCCGAGTCGGAATATTTCGGAATGTTCTAGAACACTCTAGATATTTATTCCTAATTAAAAACCATATCTTTTAGTAATATTTACCGAAATATTGTGTTTGACGGAATAAGGAAGTGTAAATCTACCCTAATTCCTAAATCAAACACGGAAATCTTTCTTGCGGGGAGGAAACCGCTGGAGAAAGGACGCAGTGTAATACCCCTTTTCTGCTAAGGGTCTACTCGGCCGAATGGTGTCTACTCGGCCGAGTAGACGTTGTGACCTGTTTGGCAGTGGTTCCGCCGAGTCTGTACTCGACCGAGTACAGAACAGCTCAGCCGAGAAACGAGTACTAGGCCGAGTGACACTGTAGCTCGGCCGAGTAGTCTGTTGGGTTAAGCGAACCGACTTAGGTTAAATTAGGAATGATTTATAATTATAAAGGACATGGCATATCATCAGTTACAGTTTTTTGTTTCATCACTTTTCACAAAACCCTTAAATCATTCCTAATCATTCCTACGTCAAGTAAGAGCTCAGATCTTCGCCTTTCACCGTCGCTATCTCGTAAGTGTTACTAGGTCTACATCTTGTTTTACGTAATTATGATTGAATCGATAAGTTTACATAAAAGCATGATTAGGGCACTGTGTGATTAATTGATTGTATGTACTAGGTTGTGACTTCGTAGAGGACCCCTTTTAGCCAATTGCTTGTTGATTGTGCGGAATTGGTATCAGGTAGGGTTTTCCTACTCAGTATTTCACATATTTAGGCAATATTGTATTAATTAACTGTTGAGGCTGATTACATGATTAAGAGCATGATGTGATTTCTAGTATTGATTGTATGGTATGAATGTTACGGCTGAAAGACGGTTCCGGCTGAGTGACTCCATACTTGGGAGATGGTCCACGCCCTTTGATTGCTCCTTGTGACTCCCATCACAAGGAGGATTTGCACATTAAGGACCTAGGGTTTCACTTGTTGCGATGAGTGGCTGCGGTGACGAGGCTATGTCACTGGCTGAGGGATACCTGTTGCAATGGGTATCAGGCTGAATGGATTGTACATGAATGATTGACTTCCGCTGTTGTTAATAATTACGTTGCATTTACATTTATGACTGGTTGTGGTTGCCGACCCTGTTGGTTGTTGTCTTTGACCTACTGTGATCCATCGGGGGTGGTGAGCAGCTTTTAGCAGGTTGTTATGATGATGGAGTCGGATGGAGGGGACACAGTCGAGTCTAGTTCTCCATTTATAGCTTCCGCCTAGTTTTCAGTTTCAGTTTATCAGACAGTTGTATTTTGGTTTTCTGTTTTGGTTTTGAGACAGTTGACGATGTAACTTCTAGTGTACCTTCATATTTAATAAATTGTCCTCTTTTGTTGGTTTATGATGTTCACTACCTTGGGCAACCGAGATGGTAGTATTCTTATATGCTAGGGCAGTCCCTGTAAGGGGCCTTGGTATATGGGGGTGTTACAAAGTGGTATCAGAGCGAACGATTTTGGAACCTAACCAATGAATAAAATGAACTTAGGGTGAATAATTAAGATGAATCCAGGGTAAATTTGTTTTGAGCTACCACAAGGGCTTGGGAGACGTCCTAAAGCCGCACCTTGCCTTTACAACTTAGAACCGTTCACCGGGAGGAGTGGCTTATGTGTAGTTTGTGTTGTCTTATTGATGTCTATGTTTGTACGGATGAACATGAAATGATGTATGGTATATGACAAGTTGAAAGGCAGTATGCGAAATGCATGAAGATGATATAATGTATGATAATGCTGGCATGATATGTTTAGAAAAGATGTATGTTATCGTTTTGTATGAATTGCATGTAACATGTTATGTTGAGAAAAGACTTGAACCCCGTCATATGTATGATATGAGCATGAATTATGTGTTACGTTATGAGCATGAACTATGTGTTACGTTGTGGCGTTTATACCATAGAAACATGCATAGGATACACATATGTGATGAAAGTATGGAAGGGTAGCACAAAACAGCACGACGCGGTCCGAGTATTGGCAGCACTCGGCCGAGTGGAGGTGACTCGGCCGAATTTTCTGGTACTCGACCGAGTAGGGTAGGTACAGTACGGAACAATAGCCACTGTAGTGAGAGTACTCGGCCGAATAGTAAAACAACTCGACCGAGTAAGGCTGACTCGGCCGAGTAGAACTATGGTCGACCGAGTAAGATTTAGATTGCTATTCTGGGAGGCTACTGTGACGTGTGTACTCGGCCGAATAGTAGCACCACTCGACCGAGTAAAGCTGACTCGGCCGAGTAGAGCTATGACCCAGCCGAGTAAGACTTAGTGTATCATTCTGGAAAGCTACTGGAGTAAGGTGACTCGACCGAGTAAAGATCTTACTCAACCGAGTTGGCTGTACACGACCAAGTTGTTCTCCAACTCGGCCGAGTAACTTTTTAGGCGGACATGTTTAATTTTGAGCCATAGGCTGATGCTTACGTTTACTGGTTTATTCCAATCAGCTCAAAATGCCGCTAAAGAGATCGAACGCTATCTTTTAGCCGCTGACATGCGGCTAGATGAGATAACTAGGTTGATTGAGGAGAATGAAAGTCTCAATAAGATCATCAAGCGGGTAGGTAATAAGGAACCGGGGGAGATGAGTGCACCCAAGATGAGCACCGTGATCTCTCGCTTCCACCCTATTGTCTTTGAGGGTACAGGTGAGCCCAAACTACTCGACATTTGATATGGTGAGATGGAGAACTTGATGGAAGTTGTCCAATGTCCGGAAGAGCTGCAAGTAGACCAAGCTGCGTTATACTTGCAAGATGCTGCTGGTGTATGGTGGAAAAACGTTAGGGAGTCTGCTAGGGAGTACTAGCGGAACCAGGGCAATGGGTTCATTCCATGGAAAAGTCTGAGATGAGGAGACGGTTCATAACAGAGCATGTTCGTGATGCGTGCATTTTATATAGACTTTACAGTCCATCTTTGTAACACCCCCATTTATTTAAGGGCCTGAACTAGGACTCCTTAGATAAATGACAGTGTTACCATCTCGGAAACCCGAGGCAGTGGATAACAAAGGAAAGAAAACACAGTACTTTATTGTAAATGTTTAAAGTGATATTACAACTTAAAATAAAATGTCTGAAATAAAATGTCTGGCAAGCTAAATAAAGAAACTAATGTGAGCTAGGCACTAAGTCAGTCAATCCAAGCTCTCCTCCCGTCCAGCTCCCATCAGTCTCAGAATACCTGTCAATCTGCTCACCAATAATTGGATCATCACAGGCATACACGAATACACAGGGTCAGCCGCGAAGCTGAGTAGGTAATACAATAAAACAACAATATGATATGTATGCTCCTCCATCATCATCACCATCACAACTTGCAACAGGAGTTGATAGCCAGGGCTTAGCCATTCCTACTGATGGCCTGTGTCAGGAAAGCCATGGCCTAAATTCTAAGAGCAATGGCCAAGCCAAGCCACACTATGACCAGGCCAGGCCAAGCCATGATCAAGCCAAAGCAAGCCAAAGCCAGAATGTCAGCAAGAATGTCCAAGCCACCACAAATATCAGTCCATTTTCTGCAAGCCACCTCGAGCCAACCAAGACCAACCTCCAACAGCCACCATGGCTAGCTGGTAACCTATTTTATTGAGCCACAAAACAACTCCAAGGAGCCACCCTTAGCCAAGCAAAGAAGACCACAGAAATTCACAAAAACTGAAGCAAAAAGCAGCATGTGACCTTGGTACTTTATTTCCTTTACTGGCCAAGCAATTGAGGAAAGCAGAATCAACAACTCTTGGCATTGCTTCCACCTTCATCAGGTAGCACCTAGAGCATAGAAAGCCACGCAAAGAAACCTCACAACTTTCCCATACTCAGCCAAAGAAGAGGTCAGAAGATGTCAACATCACAGCTGCCCCCTTTTGTTTTCTACTTCAGTTTTTCACTTTGCTTTTACATTTTAACCACTGTAAAATACCCATTTAAGTTGCTGTAATTCCTAAGCTATGATCCTGGCCCTTGGATGTAATATTTCAGCTTAACCTTATGCATTTGTAACCCTAAAGAGCTGGCCTATATAAGGACCAAGCCCCTGTTAGTTTAAGGCAGACATTGATTAATATTAAACCCTGAGATTTCTCTCAACCTTTGCAAATCTTTATTCTTACTGTGTTAAGAGTCAAGTCAGGCTTAGTGACACTCATTAGTGTTGATTAAGTACCTGTTGGTGAGTCTTACTTCATTCCTGTGCTTGCTGTGGTCTGAATTAGGCTCATTGTCTGTCTTAGTTTGGTTTATTTCTGTGCTTGCTGTGATTAAACCAATCCAAGGCTAAATTGTTGAGTTAATTACCTGTGCTTGATGTGGTTTTTAACTTGATAATTATATCCCTCAGTTCCTGTTTTTATTCGAGTCACAAAACTGTATTCAGGAAGTCTGTCTGAATAGCTGCTCAGGAGTGTCTAGTTGATGTTCAGTAATTTGTTAAAATTACTTAAACTCATTGAAAATTTCTGAATTTTGGAACAGTATTAGTAAACCCATTAAACTAATTTCTGACCAATTTTCATGATTTTTAAAAATCATTTGCTATTTTTAGAAATTGCCTGAAGTGTTTACTGCATTGCCTGTTGTCAGAGTTCTTCATTTCTTACAGAACTTAAATTTCTGACTAAGGCCTGTTGTTTACACTGCAGTTTGGTATCTAGGAGCCAGGTTTAACACAATTCCATCTTGTGTTAGTCCTGTGGTGAGGAAAAATTCAAACTTTACCCCAACTACATTCAAAACTACAAAAAACAACCCATGAGTGAAGAGAGAATTGCTGGTCTTGAGGCCAGGATGGAAGAAAGGTTTGAAAGATTGACTGCAGCAGTGGAGAACCTAACTAACAACCAACACAGAGATCCAAATCCTGGAGAACAACCACCCCCTTTCAGAGGCAGAGGCATAGGAAGATGGTTTGCTAGAGGGGTAGGCAGGATGCAGCATCACCATGACATGTTTGAAACAAACTCAGACTCAGATGACTCAAGGTTGAATGAAGGAATCTACAATGCCAGAGATAACAACAAGGATGTTAAGGTAGAAATTCCTGAATTCCATGGTAGTCTTAATCCTGATGATTTGCTAGACTGGCTTAGGTCTGTTGAGAGAATATTTGAATTTAAGGAATATGATGACAGAAAATCTTTTAAAGTTGCAATCCTTAAATTCAAAGGCTATGCCTCCTTATGGTATGATAACATGAAAAATCATAGGATTAGAGATGGAAAGGAACCCATTAGGACTTGGCCTAAACTGAAAATGAAATTAAAGGAGAAATTCATACCCAAAGACTATACTCAGGATATCTTTATAAAGTTCACCCAACTGAAACAGGATCAACAGACTGTTGAATCCTACCTGAGAAGTTTTGAGCAGTTAACACTGCAATGTGAGGTGACTGAGAAACCTGAACAGAAGTTGGCTAGGTTTGTAGAAGGGTTAGACCCTAAAATTGCTAGCAGAGTAAGGATGCAACAGGTCTGGACCTTTGATGAGGCTGTCAATTTGGCTTTGAGGATTGAAAAGCTAAGGAAAGTCAAACCTGTAACCCCTAAATATCCTGCTAATACCTGTTTCCAGACCTTTTATGTGTCCAAAACCTACAGAAGCACCCAAGCCAA
>JAGPOY010001786.1:9848-26131 GCA_018983105.1 Silene uniflora
AGGAGGCTTTCAAAGAGCCTATTCTCAAAGTTGATGAGAGAATCTCCACATCAAAGGTGAAGGAGCCCGAAGCGCGCTTCAAAGTTAAAGTGCCATTTCCTCAACGCTTGGCAAAGAATAGAGAGAGTCGGATGGGTAAGTTCATGGAGATTGTTAAGCAATTACAAGTCAATGTCTCATTCATCGACTTGATCAAGCAAGTCCCATCCTACTCCAAGTTCATGAAGGAGATCCTTACCAAGAAGCGGTCCATAGATAATGTTGAGACCGTAGCTTTCGCCGGTGAGTGTAGTACACTTTTGCAATGTAAGTCTCCTCCTAAACATAAAGATTCTGGTAGTTATTCTATACCTTGCACTATAGGCACATACCAAATTGACAAGGCCCTTTGCGACCTAGGTGCTAGTGTAAGTGTCATGCCCCTATCCCTTTGTGATAAGCTTAAAATGGGTGCTCTAAAAAGCACTAATATTACCTTACAAATGGCGGATCGTTCTATGCAACAACCTTTAGGAATGCTAGAGGATGTTCCCGTCAATGTTGGTAAGTTTTCATACCCGTTGACTTCCTTGTTATCGACATACCCGAGGACACTCACATCCCAATTATTTTGGGAAGACCATTTTTAAACACCGCGAGAGCGGTAATAGATGTGAAAAATGGGAAGTTGACCTTAGAGGTAGCTAGGGGATGATCGGGTCACCTTTATCAAGAAAAACACTTTTAGGAGCCCCATATTACAAGAATCTTGTTATTTGACTAACACTTTGGACTCTTATATTGCTCCTTCTATGCCTCAATCTCTACTAACAAACTCTTCGGAGATAGATGTTGTTGCTTGTGTTCTTGTAGGAGGAGATGCTAAGGTGGATGCTAAGGAACACTTTATGGATGACCCAATAAAAGAATCTATGGAGGGTTCTAAGGAGGATGGCACAAGTTCCTCTAAGAGTGGCCTTTCACGCTCCCAAGTTAGGATGGTGCGGATGGAGCTTGCAAGGAAGCGGTGGGTGTGGATGAAGAGAGTGACGGCACAAATGCAAAGACTATTTGGTAGTAGCCGTCTCAAGAACAAGGATTGATTGGTTTTCACTACCACTTGCGTCGTGCGGGACGTTAAACCAGCGCTTCTCGGGAGGCAACCCGTGTTTTATTTATTTATGTTTTTCGATTTCCGCAATTTAATGTTTTATTAGGATTAGTAATAGAATTTTAAACTAGCTAATGGTTTTGAGTTGTGTTTGTAGGTGTTGGAAGAAAAGAAGAACATCGAGTTGATAATAGCACGCATTCCCAAGTCACAACCCCGTTCGGGGACGCAATTGTCAACATTGGTAAGCTAATTATCAAACACGGAGAGCAAAGTCAAAACGCAAAGAGACGGTCAATCCCGATCGGGACGACCTATTTCCGATCGGGAACGTGGTGATCTAGGGACTTTGCATTATTTGTACACGAGTATTAGGAACAATACTCGACGGGTATTCCTCTCCTTCGTTCTTCTCTATTTTTCTTCCTTTTCAAACACTCAAACACACTCATGCCATTTCATTTTCATCCCCCATGTTTATGCTAGCTTGGGGGAGGCTAGCTAGTTTAGAACGTATGTTATTTCTTTGCATATTAGTGTAGATTTCTTGCAACCCATTAGACATAACCTCTTGTCCTTGTGTCATGAGCCATAATTTTGGTTGTTGGTGGTCGTTATGTTGACACATTGAGGACAATGTGATGTTTAGCTTGGGGGGGGGGGACGCATTTGCATATAGTTAGTTTGCATTCAGGAAAATTATGAATTTTTTGAGAAATTTTTGCGATTTTGTGTAAAACTCTTGCTCATTTCTTTGCTTATCCTACTAATGCCCTCTTGTTTATCCCTTTTATGCTTGATAACTTTGACTCTATTTTTTTTTTTTTGACGGAATTATGCATACATGGGGATGTCTTGACATAGTAGGTGGATGACGAATTTTGGACCAAGTAGGCTTGATCTTGACTTTTAGCAAGCTACAAGATGGTAAGGTAGAGCCTCCTTAAGACCGCTGCATCTATATCCGGTCTCTCTTAGGTGAGTGGTAGGTCTCCTTATGGTGTGTGTTACATCAAAACGCACAAGTATGGCTCTCTATTCATTTCATTTAAGCATTACTTTCATTTTTGCATTGCATTTTGAAGCCAATTTCACATTGATAATTTAGCCCTTTTTCTAGCCCCTTCATGGTCTTAATATCCTTAAAGCTACATATAAACTTGCCTACCTTTGTCAAGCTAGTAGCTACGTTTTTGTTGGGAAGCTCAATTCGGGATGATCTTACAAGTCCGTATCATTGTGAAAGAAAAATATGAATACAAAATGAAAGTTGAAAAGAAAGAAAGAAAGAAGAAGAAATGAAAATATGTTGTTGCTTGAATATATAAAGAAGGTAGAAAGAGTTGTGAAATTCTCATATGATTATTTCAATGTTTTGGAGAAATTTCTTAAGATTTGCAATGTAAAGAAGTCATTTGAGATTGATTTTGACTTCTAAATTGGGTACTTAGGTTGGAATAAGCAATTCTCAAGGTTTTGTTACTAGCTTGGCTATTAGCTCCACAAATCCATAACTATTTGTCCCTTTATTACCCATCACAAAAAGCCTTCTTCTAACCCTTTTTGGCTTCGCCCTTGCTTGCATTTGATTGTTTGGCTTATAATTTGATTGTTTACTATATTAGATTGCGGGCACACTCACATGAGTCGGGGATAGTTGAGTGTTTATTTACAAAATATCCTTTCACATACAATTGAGTTATGAGTGTACCGCGAGAGTCCGAAAGTCAAAAGATCTTGCAAGGCCGAAAAGTCCATTTAAACTTGTCCATGTTACGCCGTCATATAAATCTCATCCATGTATTGTTTTTCCTTATGCCCTTGTTGTTTGGGACGAGAGTCATTGCTTGTTAGCTATATGGGGTTTACATTATAGGGATGATTGCTTGCTTGAGGACAGGCAAAGACTTAGCTTGGGGGAGTTTGATAAGTGCTTAATTTACCTACTTTAACCCCCTATGTTAGCTCTAGCTTTCATGTTATTTAGCACTTATCATAGTGTTTTTGAGCTAACTTGTGTATTTCTAGTATGTTTTGCTATTTTAACATGTTTTGTAGGAATACTTAGTTTTATGAGCTAAAAACTACAAAAATGGATCACTAGTAATACAAGGCTAAGTAGGAGCTCAACTTTGGACTTGCATGGAGCATTTGCATGACTATTTGATGGACCAAATTACAACAAAATGCAAATGAGAAGTCAACTAAAGCCAAGCCCAAATCTTAAAGTCCAAAATGAAGGGAAGATCATAAGATGCCGAAAATGAGATAATGCTAGGTCAATAGTGCATTTACCGGGTGATTAAAGGGGTCATTTAAGGCTAAACATTGGATAATTTTGCATTTAACCAAGAAATTAAGGAATTTGACCGAGGAAGCTACGGTCCCGATCGGGTTCACCTTGTCCCGATCGGGACGGCTTGTTTCTTGGTGTTCTTTGCTCGTCAATGCTCATTTACTTTTCACCTGTGGATCTCGACCCCTAAATACTACATTTATTTGTCGTACTCTAGGGTTTCTTTGAATAGGTGTGTGATAGTCTATCATGTCATTACATACCTCACCTACCAACTCACGTTTACATACCCCACCTATTTTCTTTCCTCTTTACCCCTGCTTTTACCCTATTTTCTTAAAAAAAAAAAACCCTTTTTTTTTATCATGTTACCATTTATATGGTACGGAGAGAGTATTTAATTAAGTTAGAATCTCCTTAATATAATATGATTAATACATACTCCCTCCGTACCAGACTAATGGTAACACTTACCTAATACGCCCATACCACACCAATGGTAACATTCCTTTTTTTGGCCCACAATATTACCAAGTTATCCTTATACCCATTTGACATTTACAGAAAATGTCATTACATACCCCACCTACCAACTCACAATTAAATCCACAATTACATACCTCACCTATTTTCTTTCCTCTTTACCCCTGCTTTTAACCTCTTTTCTTAAAAACCCCATTTTTTTATCATGTTACCATTTGTGTGGTACGGAGAGAGTATTTAATTAAGTTAGAATTATACTTGATTCACATGAAAACTAAGAATTATAATTGTTTATTCTGATTCGGATTTGATTAATAATTTTGAGAGAAAGAAGGATGTTGAGAATTTGTGTTTTTTTTTCCAAGGATAAAGTTGGGAAAATTAATGACGATCACACATTCACACCTGATAAGCAAAATAAAATTCTATAAAATTAAAATCTATTCTTGCCCGCAAGAGTAGAGTCTAGTGGTTAAAATTTGGGTGAAATTCACAGGAGACCCAGGTTCAAGCCTCCTCGAGAGCAAATCTTGTATAATATTCTTGGCCTGAGTCTATACGTTATAGACTTCAAGCCTGTCACCTTGGCTGACTTACCTGGTATACGTGGTTTGTACGCTATCACGTATACCCAAGGGTTTACCCAGTGCGCACCTAAGGTAGCGGCTGCGGTTCCCTCGTTACCAAAAAAAAAACTATCTCTCGTTGATTCTCTAGTATTGTTCAACAGATTCTTGAAATACCTATTCCTCAAAATGAGATTCCTGGTAAAATGGGATGGGATTATCTCTTGATGAATTTTTTTCTATTAAGTCAGCTACTTGGCTAGTTGAAGGGGTTTTTAATCCCAATCTCAACGATTGTAAGTTTGCTTGGATTTGGAAGTGTGACCTCCCTCCTAAGATTAACTTCGTTCTTTTTTTGGAAATTAAGTGTGGATGGGTTACCTATGAGGGAGCGTCTTCAGTGTTCTCATGTTTCTGTGCCTATTCATTGTATCCTTTGTAATCATCACACAGAAGGACGAAACCATCTTTTCTTTAATTGCCATGTGTTGCATA
Organism: Silene uniflora; assembly: GCA_018983105.1. Taxonomy (NCBI): domain Eukaryota; kingdom Viridiplantae; phylum Streptophyta; class Magnoliopsida; order Caryophyllales; family Caryophyllaceae; genus Silene; species Silene uniflora. The sequence continues at coordinate 14,779 of JAGPOY010001786.1, forward strand.
TTATTTCTCAAGCTGTTGGTGTTAGTGATATTGTTACCTTTTTTCACTGTCATATTTATGATCAATACTCAAGTTTTGTGAGAAAATTGAATGCTTTTAAGGATTCTATTCCTCTTAAGTCGTTTCAAATGACCACTTTTATTTGGTGAAATTTGTGGTTTAATAGAAATAAATTTATTTTTGAGAACGTTGTAATAGATGTACATAGAATTAAACAAGCCATTTTGAGTTCATTTTTCTTATGGTTCACTCTTAAGTATAAGGACTTGGATAACAAAGACACAAATCCAAAGCATGAACATCGTGGTATTAGTAGTTGTAATGATAATATCTTCTGGCATAAGCCAGCAAGTAAGTTTATTAAGATCAATTTTGATGGTTCTAAACAAGATGACAAAAATGCAGCTCTAGGCTTTAGTATTAGAGATCATGATGGAAAAATTTTATTATTAATCTTGCGGTCAAGTTTCTGTTCTTTTAGCAGAAACTCTTACGCTTAAAGAAAGCATAATTGCAGCTAAAACTTTGGATTTTAACCTTTTAGCTATTGAAGGAGATAATTTTTGTGTTATACGTGGGACGTGAAAGGTTCCCTGAGAAATTTCTTCTTTGATTCTGATATTAAGATCGAACTTTCTTCTTTCACGGAAGTGAAATTTACTTATTGTTTTTGTGAGGCCAATAAAGTAGCTGACTTTATGGCCAATTTGGGGCATTCATGTCCTTCTTATGCTGTTTGATAAACAACATATTGACCAATTTTTAGCATATTCAAGGGGTTTAGCATGTTTGACCATTCAATATGCTAATTTTAGTGTTTGGTAAACAACATATTGAAATACGGAGTAGCATATTTGGGGTCAATATGTTGTTTTACGATATGCTGCTTACCCCATCATATTGGTTAGCATATTGTAAAATAGGAATTTTTTCTCCATTTTACAAAGAAAATTAACAACCTAATCATTGTAAATTGTAATATACCAATTACCAAACCCTCTTTATAATCTGTTTTTACAATTTGCTTACGTTGAAATTAATCGGCTCTTTACCAGTCAGAATTTCCCTCTCCTCCCTTTTAAAATGCGATCTCATTTAGAATGAAAATCTATAACGGTTAGGGTTTCATAGCTTCTCGGTTTGAGAATTAGAGCATCACTGTGACGATCAAGGTAAAACCATGGCAGAGCTTCCAATGGTGTTGATCACAGAAATACTCTCAAGACTCCCTGTCAAATCTCTGGTACGTTTCCGCACTGTATCTAAACCATGGGATTCCTTAATCAAAGACCCTTTATTTATCAAACTTCATCTCAAATATTCCTTACAAAATCACATTAATCAAACCCTAATTATCCGAGATTGTTACCATTATTCCTTAGATTTCCCTGCACTCAATTCACTCACTTTAATTGATCATCCATTAGATTCAGGTGGTTCTGGAACTGAACTTTATGGTTCTTGTAATGGATTACTCTGTCTCTCTAATGGTGATGTATTCAAAACTGACGACACCATTTTCTACAATCCTGCTACTAGAACACACCATGTATTACCCGTTTCCGATATCGAATGGCCGCCTGGGGATTCTTTCACCGGCTGTGATAGAACTGTATATGGGTTTGGATATGATCATGTTAATGATGATTATAAACTTGTTAGGGTTATTCAGTTTATGGGTGATGATGAATTTGATAGTGAGGTTAAAGTTTATAGCTTAAAGTCGAGTTCTTGGGGAAGAATTCGCGACTTTCCTCGGGATTATTATCTTACTTTCAAAAGGGCATGGGGGTTTTATGTTAATGGCTGTTTACATTGGGTTGTGACTCAAAACCCCGAATCTGATGGTACCAAATTGATCATTGCATTTGATTTAGGGTCTGAGGAGTATAAGATTGTGGCTCAACCAGAATATTATTCTGATGACGAGTTTCATATGACTCTGGGTGTCTTGAAGGGCTGCTTGTATGTCATGTGTAATTATGTGGGTGTGAAGAGCGAAGTATGGGTAATGGAGGAGTATGGTGTGCATAATTCTTGGACTAAGTTGTTCTCAATTGAACAAGGGGGCATAATCGGCTCCTTTGAGTATGTGAGACCCCTGGGTCGCACGAAAGACGGTTCCAGGGTGCTGGTTGAACAGGATGGCAAGCACTTGTTTTGGTTTGATTTGGAAACACAAAAGGTCGAGAATGTCAAGGTTACTGGTTTGCCACCCGTGTTAGATACTGAAATGATGGTGGAAAGTCTTGTTCCTCTTGAATGCAGTGAGAGAAAGGTGAAGTCTGTAATGAAGAAACTGCAGCGTAAACAAAAGAAAAAGAAGTCTAAACAGAAGAGGTATACCATTTTAGGAATTTTGTTACGGTTTAGCTGTCTTGATTTTCTCGTTGCATTTCCTACGGAGAAGCCTTTAGACTTAAGTCAATGCAATCACGGAACAATTTCTCATTATCGGTGATATTGAAACTGTTAATGTTGTTGCATATATAAATGTCCATTGACTTAGTAGCCTCTGCAAGTCTGTTTATAGTGACCTTGGGTTTTCGCGATGTTTATTGATTTGATTAAGCTGCATAGTTTTATAGATTCTTGATCTGAATATGTTTGGCAGGTGCAAATGAGTGCCTAACCTACTAAATTCGGAAGCTTATCAAGTGAAACGTTAATTGTTGATTGTTCATAATATTAGTGCAACTGTAGTAGTGAAATAAATTCCTCTTTTTCACTTCAATCCAATTTGCTGTCCAAACAAGCTAGGGAAATTACTTTCGTCCCCTTGCTAATTTGCTATCCAATTGTATCGAATTATTTAGTTTCAGTTTCACATTAATACTAAATTGTCATGACGAGTCTGTTGAAATAAAAGTAGGACTGAAATGAGGCTGGATATACCTGACAAGGTCAGAAAGGAAATCCAAAGCAATGTCGAAGGGAGAGTCTTGAGTAAAATTCATCTTCTCATCTCTCAAAGAGATGAAGGCTGGCTTAAGCATATCGAAATCGTGTAATTTAGTTTTGGCTCTTGACATCAGGGTCCCTTCCGGCCTTCCTGGGTGTTAAGTTGTATATGAGTTTTGTTTGCGCTTAATATAATCCTTACATTTACACCAGAAAAAGAACTTTCTCAAATTACTGGTTGAATGTACTCTAGTGACAAAGATTATGATGATGTGTTTGGTATATATTTGCTTCAAGACTTTCATATAAAACAAGAAGTCGTGTTTTGTAAGTGTGGCAAGTACCTATTTCTAGGAAGTGTTTCCTAATTTGGCGACATCTTATGTTCCAGTCTTAACTCAACAACCGTATTCGAATAAATGCGTGTGGATGCTGCTGTTTGTATTCAGTTCAGTTTTGGTATATATTTGCGACGTCTCATTTCAATAATGCTTTTTGTGTGAATGATGCTGTCGTTCTAGCACATGTGCGCATTAGAATTTCTTGTACCCCTGCAACATGTTGTATTCCATTTTAAATTTCGTGTACCTTTGCAACTGGTTGTATTCTGTTTTAAATTTATTGTATTTTCTAGGGATGATGATATGAATGGTTTCCTGGCAAAAGGATTCAAGCTGAAGCTTTGAAGACACTCTACAAGTTGCTAAACTTCAGATGAGCAGGTTAGAATTTCTCCTCTTTTGGCTAATTGAAGATGTGCGGCTTAGAAACTTAGAACTTGTTCTTATGATGGAGTTCTTTTATTGTTCAATTTTTTCGACGGAGCCAAAGATGGTAGATTAGATCAAAATGGCTCGTTAAATTCTCATTGTTTCGTTTTCATGAAGTGGTAGATAGTCATTGTTTTTCGACTATAAGCCACCAAACCTATTATGTCGGGTTAATGCCTAATGGTAGTTAAGGGGCTAACCCCATTCGCCTCAGCCTCATGGCTGAAGTCAGTTAAAATGAAAAATTCACTGTGGCAAAGCAGTTGGTGAAGAGTGATTTGGAATGAAAATGGCACTATCAATGGAAAGGGTATGTATTGAGGAAACCCTTAATGTTCAAGACAATGTCACAAGTTTAAGGCCTAAATACACTGCATCGGTAAATCAATGAGGCAAGTCTTTTAAGGAAAAGGGTAAATGAGGAAACTGTAACAGTCGAGACAATGTCACAAGTTTAAGGGCTGAAGGCATAGTGTACTGTGGACTGTGGAGAGCCTAAATATTGTGTTGCCTCTTTTGTTTGCAATATGAAAATTAACATTTCACCCCCAAAAGTCGAAAAAACAGGCTCTGTACTACATGTATAATGACGATGAATGATCACAGTTTTGTATTACGGTTCTCAGGTTGTTGCTGGTAAAGGAGGGGTATTAAGGAGACAGCTTTGGCGCTATCTGGCTTGGCCGACGGTGAAGTATAACCTAAAGCTATTTTTTAGAAGTTTGCTGTTAATAAATTTCGAGTTATTTAGTTGCATCGTGTTATGGAACAATTTTTTAAAATTATTTTTGCCTTTCCTTGCTGCGTAGCCAGCCACTCTCATTTTGTGGACTCGGCGGTTCAACTTTCAACTGATGCTTAAACTTAAACTTAAACTATAAGACTTAAGTGTTTCATGAACTACTTTTACATGGAAGTATGGAGCAAGTTTTTCTTTTATCACTCTCACTATTTTCTGAAATGATCGTTCGAGAACAGTTTGATTACATGTAAATAGATGTTTTCTCCGTCTCGGTTATGTGCTTACCTTTGATTTTGGCACAAATATCAAGGAGAAAGAAGGGTTTTAATTTTGGATAATAAGTGGACCAAATTAATTGTTTGATTACTTGCAAATAGATCTTATTAGTCTAGCACCTCTCTTTCACATTTTCACGAGATAGGATCCTCTCGAGTAACTGGGGAAGTCCATTACTTTCACATACCCACCGGAATTACCATCTTACCCCTATTGTGTTTGTTAAATAAGTACTGGATCCAGTAACTTGTCAAACAAAACAAAAAATATTGACAATAACTTTTCTTTTCATCATAAATGAAGACGGGCCAAGTGTTGTGAGTTTAACGACAAATGTGACTATAGCTGTTATAGCTTACGAAATAGGTGTAGTAACATTTTGTCTTAGATGGGTTACATTTACAATGTTGTCATTTTAACGATGTCACATTTGTCGTCAAAATTACAACATTTAGCTTCATCTTCATTTGTGACGAAAATTGTCCGTTACAAATGAGAATTTGGGTAAAACCGATACTTATAGTAAGGTTATTATAGTGTGGAACATCGATCATAAACTTATCTCGAAAACAATCCTCTTATTTATTAACGTAAAATGGTAAAATTGAACAAAAATTATCATTGATCACATATTCACATCATAATATTATATCGACAGTAATAACAAATCCATACTGTTTTCAGTAATTCTCTTGTGCAACCATTTTTTCCGTGTTTTTTACCAAAATGTGATCACTTGTTGGTAAATAGTGATCATTTTACAGTAAACAGTGACCACTTTGAAAAAAATGTTCATTTTTAGTTATAAAAAGTGGTCACTATTTATCCAAAAGTTGTCACTTTTTTTGGGTCGCACGTGAGACGGTTGTATAGTAGAATTTGTGTACTGTTTCAGTAATTCTCTTGTGTAACCGTTTTTTCCGCGTTTTTTAACAAAATGTGACTACTTTTTGGCACATAGTGACCATTTTAGGGAAGGCATAAATACCCGGGTGAAATGCACGGGGCCACGGAAATTGTTGATGTGTTTACAAGCTTACCCTTATAATTGGCCCACCATGTGGACAAGTTTCATAGAGAAAAGGGTTTTGTAAGGCATAATGCATGAAAAAACAGTGGCCCAATACATTTGGTCCGTGTATAAATTGCTACCCCATTTTATAGTGAACAGTGATCACTTTTTGGCAAATAATGTCACTGCAACTGGGAGGGAGTGAATAATAAGTTATACATATAAAGCTTGTATATAAATGGAATTAAACAAAAGTATAAAACGGTACTAGCTTTATTATTGCCCCTCTATGTGAAAGGTTTCACGATCTTTAACTTTAAAAAATATGCATTTTATAAATCACTATTTATCTTTTTTATTATATTAGTTGTGAGAGAGATTTTAATTAGAGTCAAATAAATAATTGAAACGGAAAAGTGTAATTACCACATTACCCGGTTGGCGTTGTAATAATACCAAAGTTGGAAATAACGGTAAGATTAATCCGCCAAACTTTCCAAAAAATTAACACGCGCATTACAGCAGTACAGTGCAAGCTTTGTTTTTATGGAAAGTACTTGACCATTACGTTGTAGATTTATTTTGAAATAAAAAGGTAAATGAATGGGATTGGAATATATAATATAGTATGTTTTGTGAGAGGTAATAGAGAGAAAATCAATGGAGAGGATCCATTTTGTTATATAAAAGAGCAAACCCTCTCCATTAGTCAAAAAGAAATGGAGGATTTGCTCTCCTATATAACAAAATTACTGAAAATCCTCTCCATTTCTTTTTGACTAATGGAGAGGATTTGCTCTCCTATATAACAAAATGGATCCTCTCCATTGATTTTCTCTCCATTACACCTCTCACAAAATATACTATATTATATATTTCAATCCTTTTCATTTACCTTTTTATTTCAAAATAAATCTACAACCATCCGATCGAGCCCAATTTTAACCCGGACCGTCGAGAAGCAATGGACCTCCATTTCTTTTTGACTAATGGAGAGGATTTGCTCTCACTATATAATCCCTATGTATCCCCAACATAAATCCATCTGAAATTATTTACTTCTCTGTTGATCCCAAAACAAAAAATAATAATAATCCCAATTACTCAAAAACTAAAATTGTTCGTGATTGATTTTATAGTTTGAATTTGCAATTGAATTGAATCATGACAATTGCGTTCCATCTTCCCAATTTATCAAAACCCCAAATTCAATACAATTTTCAAATTGATAATCTTAATCCCTTTTCTCACAATCTTCAACCCGTTTCCCGTGACGGGTCAAGACCCATCCACCCCGTCGAGGTTTTTGACCCTCTTGACTTCGCTACTTGTCTTGATTCTGATTTCGGTTCGGTTATCAGCCCACCATTGCCTATGGAGTCCACTCCTTTCAAGCTTGTTGATACCGTGCTAGAGTTGGGTAACTTGGCCTCCAAGTTAAGTTGGGTTGATGTGTTTGCGGTCGATTTGGAACATAATTCTTATCGTTCTTATCAAGGTATGACTTGCATAATGCAAATTTCGACCCGGTTTGAGGATTTTATTGTGGACACATTGAAACTCCGAAAACACGTAGGTGAATACTTGCGTGAGCCATTTATGGACCCGACTAAGAAGAAGGTGATCCATGGGTCGGATTACGATATTATGTGGTTACAACGAGATTTCGGTATTTATGTGGTGAATTTATTTGATACCATGAGAACATCACAGGTTTTACAATTGGAAAGAAATTCACATGCGTTCCTACTTAAGTACTATTGTGGTATTGAGTCCAATAAGGAGTATCAAGCCTCGGATTGACGTATCCGACCTCTACCGGTTGACATGTTAAAATACGCTAGAGAAGACACTCATTATCATTTATTCATATATATATATGATTCGATGAGGAAGGAACTAGGTTCGATTGGGTCCGACCCGTTAATAGAGGTTTACAAGAGAAGCTACGATGTTTGTAAGAGGTTGTATTGTATAGATGTCTTTGATAGGAAGACATCATACTTGTCCTTGTACGGGTTGTCGGAAGCGTGTCTGGACGAGGAACAATTGGGACTCCTGGCGGGGTTGTATGAGTGGAGGGACAAAGTCAGTAGGGAGGAGGATGAGAGTTGTGGGTTTGTTCTGCCGAATAAGATGATTTTGGAAATTGCTAAAAGAAAGCCAGTGAATAAGGATGAGTTGCTAGAGATTGTGGGTAGAGATGGCAAGTCTGACCCGACCCGAGTGACCCGACCCGAACCCTAACAAAATCGACCCGACCTGACCCTAAAATATTGATGCGTGTCGTTATACACCAAAAATAATCCTAGGTCAACTAACTATGAAGCTAGCGGAAGTAGGTCGATCTCCGCAGGGAGGTAACAATTATCTATCAACTAGTCTGTCTAAGTCACAAAAGGGGGGGTTTAATGTAGTTTTAAACTAAACTACGAGTTTTAAAGAAAGAGAAATAAAAAGAGAAATAAAGCAAGGAAGACGATATGAAATCAGATAAAAGAGGAATATGCCAGGATTCGGTCTGCCGCGGTAGCTACACTATCGAGTTAACTAAGTCGGTCAGTTTATTGATAAGAAGAGCAAGGTTATCTCCTTTCAGTCTCAAACCAATGACTATACCCTTTCGGTCTCTAGTCGCCCTAAGGTCTCCCTAATTGACTTTCGCCCTAAGTAGGAATTGCCTATCGAATTCATGCAAGTCTACCCTACCAATCTTTCGATCCAGGTCGGGGTTAACTAAATAACTGGTCTCCTGCGTGCACTCATTCAACCAATCTCAATTAAATTACATAAATCGATTCTTATCGCAAACTAACCTAACTAGTCAATCCTAACATGCTACTACCACGAGTTTCCTCATCCTAGCATATCAAAGGATTTAGCTACTCATGCTTACGATGGTATAAATATCATAAACAAATGAATAATTAACAATAGACATGATATATAACAATGAAATTAAATTGCATAAACTAATTAAGGCAGAAATTAAGAGTAGAGAAACAAGAGATTAAAAGCAATAAATAAAGGATTAAGATTAAAGAGAAGAAAGGATTACAATCTCAAGCAAATCCGGCGTAAAGAACTCAAATCCGATCGAAATGCAAACCCGAATAAAGTTACAGTAGAAAGTAAAAGTGAAAAGTGAAATGTTTCTAATTAAGAGTATGAGTGTGAATGAATGAATAGCTAATGACGTGCTAACCTTATTTATAACAAAACTAAACTTAATTAAACCTAATTAACACGGACTCGTAAGCCCAGCAGCTGACTTTTACTCGATCGAGGAACAAAACCTCTCGATCGAGTAATTCTCCTCAGCAATCCTCTCGATCGAGGACATTACTCCCTCGATCGAGAACTTCCTCTATGGCCTCCACTCGATCGAGCACAGCAGGGGCTCGATCGAGGTCTTCTTGGCTCCTCTCCTCTCGATTGAGCACAGCAGGGGCTCGATCGAGGACTTTCTCTTGGTCTTAGCTCGTGATGATAGTGGATTGGCTTTTGGCTTGGACTTAGGGCGGTTTCACGCTTCCCTATGCATGAGTTTCTGCTCCGTCTTCTTCCATCTCCTAAGAATGCACACTCGGGACAGCTTCCAGCTTGGTTTTCACTACTAATCGACTTATACCTGCAAAATGGCAACGAAAGTACAAAGTAGCATATTCGGGGCATAAAGTGACATAAAATCACCTAAATGACATAGAAATGCGTGCTAAAATGGACAGTAAAGTCTATATAAAATGCACGCATCAAACTTCCCCAACCCAAACCTTTGCTTGTCCTCAAGCAAACTAAATGCAACTAATATGGACCTAATGGAAAGGAGTAAATCTCAGAGCTAGCTACAAGTCAATGCTAAACCGTTTTAATGCACAATTCAACCGCTGCAAGCTCAATACGAAGCGAACAAAATTTATACATATTTTGGAAATAAAGTGAACTTTCGACCTTGCAAGACTCATAAAATTGGACTCTCCCGGGTCACTCTTCTCTCAATAAGCAAATGGCAAGTAAATATATGTGTAAGAGAAAGAAGAGAATGTAGAGGCTCACATAGACTACGACCGACATAACATGCAACGCTAAGTAACATGAATAATGATTCAGTCACCGTACACACGCATAACCACCGTTCAAGGACTATCACGTGTCGAACAATTGCAAAATATGGATATGTGAGGTTTAATTGGTAAGAAGGGGCAAAACAGATATGGGAATGTGAGGGTAAGTAGCCAAGCTAGTACCTAACAAGACCATAATAAAACTCATTCCGTTCTTCCAATTATATAAAATGAAGCTCAATGCCTTATAACTCGGCATATACAACACAAAAATCCATAAAACATGTACCTCGTAAGATATAAATAAGCACGAGAGGTAAAAGGATAATTATAAGTAATTTTCCAGCCACTTTTTTCTTTCTTTTTTTTCGGTTTTTTCATATCTTTATAGAGCTGATTTTTCTTTTTCTTTCCTTTCCTCATCAATACACACACCGATACAATATAAATAAGCCAAAATCCGATAACATACGATAAATTCCTCAAAACTACTAAACTAGCTCAGCATAGATAGGCTTAATTTCGAATGTAGTTTAAGGGCAACTGGCAGATTTGGCTAATGTGGAGTTAATGGGGTAAAATGAGAAAGGGGGAAAAATGCAAAAGTTCTCTAGCTATCACGTGATACCGACCACAAACCCATGCGTGTAGGCAATAAGAAATCAAAACTCATATACATTTGATACAATGAAATGTGGGGAGTAACTACTCTCAATCCTAGATAAACCGGTCATGAATGTCACCAGTTATAAGCTCTAAACCTCAGAAATTATGAGCAGGTTGCCAAAATTACGAGTCAAGTCTAATAATTCAAAATAAATTCCAAGACAAAATTCGAGAAATCGCTTGACTTTGCTAAACAGGTCGTGAAAAGTGCAAGGAGTAGCAATAATTGACTTATAGTGCAATATCATCATAGAAAATTGTGAGGAATATCCGTATATTCACCCCTTAAATTTTAGGACTATAACGAAAATTTAACATGTGAAATTACGGGTCATATACGAAATGCATAAAACGAAAAACAAGAGATGAGAAATAACCTATGGTCCGTGCAAATGGCCTAAGATCAGAAACCAACCTAGGTTTCCTCCTAATCGTTGCACCCAAAACCGTAAGAGACTATGCCGCGTGTGCTAGAAATGTTCACTAATTGCCTTGCAATATCGAGTGAACTATTGTGAGATTTTAGCGATGTGAGATCGAGAGAAATGAGAAGTAATGTTCTCAAAACCCTAGGTTTTGTAAAAATGAAAATGATCAGTTGACAAAAGGAGAGAGACCTCTCCTTTTGTATATTCATTCGGCCGAGTATGCTATTAGGGTGAGAGTGGGCTTTCCACTCTCACCTTATTCTAATACGTGATTCGACCCATTCGCTAAAATGAGTAATATCGGGTTTTAATTATAAATCGTTAACATGATATCAGATATTAATGTGTCAACTCGCCACATTTTGCAGTCGATACATTAATAACAGTCTGACAATAAAATGACGATATTGTATAATTAGCTTAATTAAACGAATTATATTAATTTACGAATTAATCATGTAATTCGTCTAAGCTCCCATATTATACATTAATTA
>JAGPOY010001787.1:6501-29422 GCA_018983105.1 Silene uniflora
GAATGACTTTTTTTTTCTGCTAATTCTGATTTAGATTAAAAAAATTAATAATTTTGATATATATTGTATAATTTAAGAATCTTATACTAAAAATCATATTGTATAATTATACTTTATTATTATTATTGTTGTTATTGTAATTTATTATTGTAGTAAAAATTTAGACTAAACTATTTTTGATTTAAATTATTCATTAATATTTACGTATAAAACCTAAACTATTTACGTACAAAACATTTTTTTAGAAATTAAATCCAGATTCATTGCAGCGGGTCCCACCTTAACTTTTGAAAAAAAAAGAAAAAAAAAGGTTGAATGTGGTGATGTGGACGAAGGAGGAGGCTTTAAATGTTCTTGTATTTATTAAGATAAGATACCTTAAACGGTAAAGGTGGTATGATTTTTAAGTTAAAGGTGAGAAACCGATGATGTTTTTTTTTTTCTTGAAAGTGAAACTTTTTATTACGGGAAAGCGGACACATGAAAAGTGGGAGAGATCTGTGACAAAGTTAGAACAATCGAGGTTAGGGGAACCGAACGAAGGGGAAATCACTAACTTGCCATCTGCAATGTATTGAAAAGCAATGGAGTTGATATAGTCTTTGCCGTATGATACAAACATTTGAGCAACCTTAGTTCGGCCCTTTTTCATCCCATACAACTCGTTTGCCTTCATAGCCGGGATTTTGAGTGTACTTTGACTCGGTATTGGATCTACTTTTAGCATCAATGTTGCTTCTTTCTCCTTGAGCTTGATAAACGGGTTCTCTGTGCAAATAAATAAATGACCGAAATATTATTTGGACTTTTGAAGTTGTACAATTGAAAAATGCTGTTAAATTACGAGACAAACATTTGACATAAGAAGTTATTACCCCAATCATTGTGAAGCTTATTACTTATATATGGATGTTTCATTTCGATAGCAAATGTTTTTGTACGAAAAATTCTTGGGTATTTCCGATATACCATGTTACAGCATGTGGCCTGGTAGTGTACTGTCCGCGGCCTCTTCCTCTTCCACAGTTGCCACTCCCACCGTTGCCTCCATTTCCTTTCCGGCCTCGTCCTCTTTCCCGTGCCTTCACCTCTTCGTACCCATGCTTATCATAACAATTCTCTTCTATATGATAGTATTTCCCGCAGTGAGTGCACTATGGTGGTGGTGGTTTTCCGACTCTTCTGCGTCATCTCTAGAATGGTTGTTTCTTCCTTTCCCGCCACGAGTTTTGACAGACATAGCTGCTTCCTTGCGTTCCTCTTTCACGTTGGTAAGAGAGGCGTGTCGTTCTTCTCTGAGTATCAACGCATAGGCACGATTTAGTTGAGCAATTGGGTCCTCCATCAACAGGTTTGTTCGAACGTTTCCATACAACTTTGAATCTAGCCCCATCAAAAATTGGTGCACCTTCTCTTCCTCTCTCTCCTTCGCTATGGATACTGCTGCACCACAACTACAATCCTTGATCTTGCTGGATTTTGCTAACTCATCCCAAATTATCTTAAGCCTGGTATAATACTCCACCACTGTGTCCTTGCCTAGTTTACATTCATTCAACTTGGATTTGGTTAATAAAAATCTGTTTTAAGATATATAGCAAATACAAAAATTAATAATTATAATAAATAAAAACATAATCTTCAATAAGAACAAAAATAGTTGCAAAAAACTAATTGAATAATAAAAAGAATAAATCAAGCCTAAATGAGCTTCTATTCCGAGCTCCAATGCTCCATCAAGCTCAGATTTGGTTAAATTGCCTCGGAATCAGTTTTGGCCGATTTCAATGGAGCTTTGATGGAGCTGATTTCAAAGGCTCTATTTGAAGTGTTTTTTATGTATGATTTGATATCCATATATATCATTCCCATCATAATTCACTTGTCATTTAATAACACTAACCACAAGTGATTCCCTCTAATTTTTTAAATAATTGTGCCAAAACTACAAAGGTAAATAAATAACCAGGAAAGGAGCGGATATGTAAAAAAAGTACAATCCAATCTAGCCCAAACAAACTAGAGCCTTAATTGAACTCCGTATCGGCTAAAACTTGGTCAAGTTCCGGTTTATGTTATGCTTGACAGCTTGAGAATTGAGATGGGTTTCACCGCTTGATTCCGAGAACCCGGCGGTTCAAGTCGTTTAATCGCCCTAGAGTCCTAGACCAGGAATCATACGACGTCGTTCTAACGATAACCTAAATTAAGAGCACCGCTACTTTTCCCGCGCAATAACCCCTCTCATTCTTCCCTCCGCTATCACTCTCTTCTCTATCCCAACCATCAATGGCTTCCTCCGCGAAAAACGGCGTCGTATCGGAACACTTATCCGCCATGGATTTAGACGATCATAACTCAATCATTATCGCAGAAGATGAAGAAGAGAAGAACATCGATCCATTCATAAAATTCATAAATTACGCGAAATCGATTCTCTCTCCACCGTCGAACGGCGGCGACGACGGCGAAGATTCGCCGGGAAACGAGGAGAGAGAAAGAAGTGGGCCAGGGTGGAGCTGGATTGCGTCTCGTGTACTTAAGACTTGCGTTTCTTACTCTAGTGGTGTTACTCCTGCAATTCTTCTCGCCGAACTTTCTCAGGTCATCTAAACTTTTACCTAATTATTGATTGATGTTAATTGATTTCGGAATTCAGTATCGGTTTAAGATTTTATCTCGAAATCGGTTGTCGCGGCCTAATGTAGAACGGTTTTGATAATATGCTGGTGATTTCGATAAACTTGAAAATGTTAATATCGTGGTTGCGTTAAGGTGTTACGGACTTACGGCCGACATATATTACTTCCTCCGTTCCATAGAATAGTTTAAGTTTGCATATTAGAAGTTGTATTGAAGTTCTGCTCGGTTATGAATAGTGTCCAAAAAAGCAAACGTAAACAATTCTATGGAACGGAGGAAGTGGTACTTATTTGCATGTGATATTTTTAGACTTTAGAAATTGTAAGATGTGTTTTAGGAGGCTAATTAGTGGAAATTAAATTGGTTGAGTGTTTGTTGGATCCGAAATTTGAATGTTACAGTAATGATTTTCGCAGGTTATCGGACTAGTCGCTATGAAATTGATGCTTTATTAAGCGAAATGTGTGTGTTCATTACTTATTTGCTTGTGATTTTGTAAAATTTAGTTGTAATGTCTATTTTTAGTGGCGAATTAGTCAGAATCAGATTGATTGAGTATTTGAGTGTATTTTTAGTTCTGACGAAATTGGAATTATAATGCTAGAATGTCTGTGATCAACTTCGGATTAATTATATGAAATGCTTAAATAATTACGGAGTAATTAGGTAGGTAATTGGTAATTTGCTATTAGATGCTGGTAGCTGTAATTCAATCGCCTGAAGAGTTGTTTTATTCGGTCATCATTTGGAGTGCATCTCTATCACTTGTGGTGTAATGTTGGTCTATGTTGGCGTGGGGAGGTATGCACTGATAAACTTGTGTGGGTTAGTTTAGGTGAGACATGATAAGATGGGTATGATGTGATTAGTTGCCACATTGTTTTCTTGAATTGACAAGCGAGCTTGGTTTCTTGGGACGGCAATTTGAAGCATCCTGTAGATTTTATCACGAGGGAATATATTTTAAGGAGGAAGGGTGTGTATATAGTTTCTTTTGTTCTCAACTTGTTATTTACTTTAGGGGTTTAGGCTTTGCCTGCAAGATGACACGTTATGGAAAAGGTTTACCTTATTTGACCTTACAATATAGGGAATCTGGTTTAAAATATATGAGGTTTTGGATTCATTAAGGTTATGGTTTTTGGTTATCAGGCTTGGATTGAGCAGAGGAAAATCATTGCACCTAGGAAAAGACCAGAATGCATCAGTCAATTGAAGAAGAAGCATAAGAGAGCAAAGCTGCCAAATACAGTGACCATTGACACTATATATGAGAAGAACTTCTTGTCTCTGAATAGTGTTTTGGAAGCTGTGGTTGTCGATACGTATAAACTTCCAGGTTCTTACTTAGATATTAATGGAATTTTAAATCTTCTGATGATAACTGTGATGTTATGGTTAGTAAATGAAAGCTGGCTGAATATCAGAAGTACAGCAGTTTTATGTTCCATTAATTTCAACTTTCAAGAAACTTTTTCTACTTTAGTGTTCAAGTTTTCCTCGTATTAAGTAGTTGTGAAAGGCCTGTCTGATGTGAGTGAACTTTAGAAAATAATGTATCTGCAGTTTCTTTGTAGTTTGTGATGGACTTGTTCAACCGTCGAATACATTATACATTTGAGTTATGTGAAAGTGGTGTAACATTTGTATACAATTTTTTTTTTATCTAGCTGTCTTTAAGATTCACGTTTAGGATAATATAGGGGGAGAAGAAAAGGCAATATCAGCCTCATTCTCCCTTTTAGACTTTTGACAATTGAGGTGCACTTTTACAACTTTTGTCGATTAAACACCCTCACATATGCTTCTTTCTCTAGAGTTGTGTTTTGTTTGGATTTGCAGTTAATGTCTTATAGATGTGTGGCCGTGTGGGTAGCTATGTGTTAACATTAACCTCTTTTCAGGTACTAACATATGGATGATTACTTTGGGTGATTTTTGGAGCTCAAATACCATTGACCTTTATCTCCATAGAAAGTAAGTTGTAAACCTTTAATATCTCCACCACTCCACTGTTATCTTCTCTAAAGTTACCTTGCATTATCAGCGACTTCAGCTTCTTAAAACAGAAAGTGGTCTATGCTTGCATCGCTGTTGAATTTTTTCTTCCATCTATTGCTCTTTTCTCGTTTATTATTATTATTACTATTATTTATTATTTATTTATTTATTTTTTTCAAATTTCTGTAAATTTGACATCAAAGAACAGGGGATAGGGGAACATGATACAAGCTACATTTGTAGAAATACCTTAGATGAAGCGTTCAACTGTTCTTATTTTCTGCTGTGGGAATTTACTTCTCTTAAACCTTGATATAGCTGGCTATAATGTTATATAACTGAAATAAGTCTCTAATTGATGGGATTTCTCTAGCTTACCTACCAATTATTGCAGGTTCTATGATCTGGTCTCTCCTGATAATGGGATTCTAAAGAAAGGAATGGAAATTTTTCTCACAGGATGTTATCTTCGAATTTCTACTGACGGGGCTGGCTATCCCAGGCTTTTGCCGACAGAATATTTGGTGGTACTGTTGGATGAGGTAGCATATTTTATAATTGGTTATCTTTACATGCTAATTGGAGGGTTTTAAGTTTTAACAAAGATGTATAGTTTGATGAGTGGAGGGCTCAATTAAATCTTACTGTATGTAGGTCATAGCATTCTGTTAGATGTCCTGAGCATTGCACAAGTTTTGTCCTAGACTCTTAGTATAAAAAAAATTGTCTAGCCCTGGAGTTTAGTGTCCAAAATATTTGAATATTAGATCAGGTAAAGTCCATTACTGGGATGAAGTTCACCTGCCTTTTGTTCTTTGATTAACATGCCTTTTATGTCAAGCAAAATCATAGTTTTAAACACGTTTAGACAGTACCGAGTATTATTAATCAGCTAACCATCTTTGAATTTATCGTAGGAAAAAGACGATGATGCGATGCTATTGGGAGCTCAATTTTGTTCAGATTCGTTTTCTTCTGTTTTTGTAAATGGTGCATCTGAAGGAACGTCGTATTCATTATATGCAAGGTAAAAAGACGTTGTGTTGCCTTTCAAGCTGTTAAATTATGTCCGATTTCTGGACTATGTTTCTCGATTAAGTAGTACGATATTTATCTCAATTGATACTTATGATGAACCTATTGTTTATGTATAGTGTTTAGGTCATACTAGTCACACAAAAACATGATTTAATAGTTTCAATATTTTTAAAATTCTTCGTAATTTTTTAGGATTGAATCCATAGGGCCTCTGGAAATTTTGGAGAAGTGTGGTGGTATAAAGAGGATACAGATTAGGTTAACTGATAATGATGGTGTCCAGATGGATTTCTTTCTGTGGGGCGAGCAAGTTGTGCTGGCTAACGTTCTCAGGTAATACCCTGTCAGGCTGTCAGTTCTTGTTGTATCAGAAACATGTATTCTTTTATATAAAATGCACATTTTGCAGTACTGGGAGCATGCTTGCAATTGATAGACCATTCATTGGAAGTTCCTCTGAGGGCGGTCTTAAAAATTGTGGAGGCGTTTGTCTTGAATATGGAAGTGTAACTCAATTATATTTGGTCCCATTTGTCCGACAAGGGGAACAAGTAAGTCTTTATTTTTTTGTTTCAGAGTCCCAAGAAAGTCTGAATGGAAAGTATTAACACGTTTGTGACATAGGTATGTGTGGCTTTGACACCAAATCGATTCAAAGGATCAAGGCTTTCTACACCTTCATGTCCTACACAAAGTCTTAAAGTCTCACAAATGACTCTACCATGTGATTCTCAAGGGTCAGTTGATTTTAGTAGTTATCCATTTCAGGTATGTTCAATTGATTGATCTCTTTGAGTAATTTGTCTAATTATCCTGATGCTGCCTGTGACTAGATGAATTAGCCCTTTATTTTAAGACAACAACTTGTGTGTCTCATCTAAATTCTAGCTAATTTTTTCAAGTAAGACTTAGAAAATTAATCGCTTTTAGCCTCTCCCATCCATACTCTAAAACTCTTGTGATTGGAGTTTTTTTTTTCAAAAAAAAAAAAAAATTGCCTGTAATCTGTTCTTTTAAGAGAAGGTTGTCACTAGTTCAATGTTATTAGCTTGTAATCTATACTAATACTTCCTCTATCCCAAAAGAATCTTCTCATTTGACTTTATACTTTTTTTTTTCCACTCAAAAATATTACAAGTATAATATTTTCTATATATCCTAATAAATTTTTTACTCCCTCCACCCATTAGTTTTCATCCCATTTCTCTAATATAGGTGAAGAGTATTTTATTGAAATGGGGTGAAAATAGGTGTATGGAGGGAGTATCATATTATGATTTTTAATATTTTACCATTTATTCAAGGTCAGTTTTTGAACTTTGACCGTAGAATGTCAAATAAGAAAATTATATTGGAACTTAAGGAGTATATGATTAGGACTGCTTTATATCTTCGCCAATGTCTTAGTTTTTCAGTTTTGCAGTCTTTTATTACTGAGCTGCACGACAAGATGACTGGTATTAGCATATATGCTGTTGTTACGGATATATTTCGAGAGACAAATACTGAAAAATCAATCTTCAGTTTAAGAATGCAAGATTCAAGTGGAACAATTTGTGCAAAGCTGCAGTTTTCTGGATCTTGGTATTACATTGCCTTACTAAGGGATTGGTAGTGCACTTCATCGGTTAGGATTAATGTTTTTTGTTGCTTAAATTTTTTCATATCGTTCTTCAGGTCACTGGGGAGACTAAGCCTTGGTCATACAGTGTACATTTGTGGTTTGACATGCTCCAAAACCAAACAAAAACGGTGAGCTTCCTGATAATGTGATCAATTATTCTTCACTCTCTAGTAACGGTTGGTTACGTGAGTAAGTTACTAATGTTAGGCTTTAAAACTCAATTTTGCATGATTTACAATCTTTTGATGTTCTAGCTCTGCTTGGCAGTTTAGAAGCAAGATGGTGTGAGAATGATCCCGGGACTTCCTTTGTCAACCTTAGTTGCTTGCCTGCAATTTTAAACTCTTCTTGTCTCCATGAATCATCCTGCCTCGCTGATCTTTCAAGGCTGGGTCTTGATACACATGTATAACATTCTCTCCATCTCCATCTGCATCCATCTTTCTGCCCTCTTTTGCTGTTTGCTTCTCTTTTTTGAATGTTTTTTCTTTAGCTTGGTTGTGAGGCTATCATTGGTTAGATATCACTACATTTATCAAAGAGCAGCAGATGTCTGTTTTATCTATGCCTATGTGTTTGGACTTTACATTTTTAGTAGACAGTTGAAAAGAATTGTGCCAAAATCATGACTTTTTTTTTCTCTGGGTTATAGGACATGGGATTGAAGCTAATTAGTTAGCTAACATTTCGAGAAAAATCAGCTGTATTAGTAGCAGTACATTGTCTGGGCTTTCTAACTGTTTCCTTTTATCAGTTACTGCTTGCAGGATTTGTGTCTTGTTGTCAGTTATTCATCCTTGGCAACATGATGGCTCGTTAGGTTCTTCTCACTCATTTTTGCTGCCTATTGTATTTGATTGAAGAGAAAACCACGTGTCATCATGTTACTCAACAAGAAAATTATTTGGAGTAGGGGTTGTGTATTTTGAGACCAGGAAATTACGAAATCCTCTAGCTTAAGAACACATAATTCGATTGATTTGTTGAAATGTTAACTTCATTGATTTGAGATTAAAAAATGATTAATAGCTCATCAGAACAGTTTTTGATTGTTTTTTCTTTTATTCTCCTCTTTATCTACTTTCAAGCAGATTTGTAGAGTCTGGCTGGACCAAATTGACCATTGTCATGTTAGCACAAGATTGGCTCATGCTGCTTGTGGTCATTTTGTCAAATCAACATGTGGCTCTGTGGAATGTGAATTCTGTTGCTGCCGATGTGAGACGAAGGAACTAAGACGCACTTTCCATCTAAAAATAACTGTGGCAGATGAGAGTGGGAAAGCCTTTGCATGGTGTTCGGGTCAAACTGCAAGTGAACTACTCCAGATATCTCCTGATGAGTTTTATGAATTACCAGAGGTACTTGCTTGTTGACTTGATTTCTTCAGTTTAACTTCAGTTGCATCATTAGGTGTATAGTTCATTCTGCTCTCTAGTAATGCAGGAAATTGTTGACGACTTGACGTATTCCTTGTATACATGTCTCAGTCACTATTTATGTTCCTATTCCCTCTTTGGCCTCTATTTTTGTAGCTACTACCCATGGGCTTGTAGACCCTCATCGGTTTGCATGTTCAACTTGCCTTTTCAGTATAAATATTCCCCAAAGCATTGCCTCTGTCATCTGTTTGGTCTTTGTATTAAAAACAAATGTAAACAATTGATGAGACATAGAGAGTAACTTTTGCTAGCTACATTTCTGACATATTTTAATTGACAATTGACTACAGGAAGAACAGGTCATCTATCCTTGCTCACTGGAAAATGAAACATACATGATTGCACTTGTGAATTCTGCCCAGCAAGATGCCATTTTTAAGGAACAAGTGACTGCAGAAAATGACATGCTGCCCTGGGAGATCACCCGTGCTCTGAAATTATGAATGTCCACTAATTTTTGATCAAGAATGGACGAAATGATGTAATTTACCAATGACAGTGGTGGCTTTAAGTATTTGAATAAAACAGTGATAGTAACATTACTCACATATATCATATATTGATATATGTGGACAGGCTATGGCCAATAATCAGTCGTGTATCATAGTGCAGTAGTTGGCCGTAATATAATTATGAGGCATTATCTTGATTTTGTCTAAGTAGTCAAATTAATTGAGACTGCTCGACCTCGGAAGCAAATTTGCGTAAATAAAAATAAGATATTCTTACACATTTGCTGCGACGCAATATTATTTTGCCTGTGAAATTCGTTCCAACCTGGACCATCAATATTCTGAAAAGTTATTCAGACTACATATCAAATTACTGACGCGTGCGTGTAGCATTGAGCAGGTTGTCTTTGGCAGCTACAAGCCTGCTTATTGCATCTGGGATTTTCATTCGATGTTCTGGCGAATGAGTGGAGCAGGCCACTCCAACACTAACCAAGGTAAAAATGCAGTCCCTTTTCTGGTGATCACTGTCTTGAATTGCTCTTCTATTTTCGACTTCAGTGATTTGGTTGTCTTGGAGAGATGGGTCTACAATCTGCATCACTTGGTCAGGTAATGCTGCTTTTGCATACGTGTGAATATTGTAACCAACCTTGAACATGTTGTCAGTGGGTCTCTTTCCCGTCACGAGCTCAAGTAGAAGTATTCTGTAGCTGTACAAATCACCGTCTGTAGATGCTTCACTGCCCAGGCCATACTCTATGATGATGCAAATTTAATAAGAAGGCTTAGTCGCACGGGGAATACAAGTAATGTCATGGTGCGCAATTCTCTCTAACTGCCTACTTATGTTTTCAGTCTTCTCAACTAAATTTAAATATCTATGCTTCTTATATCGTTACTTTATGAGGGTGAGAGTTGGTCTAAACAGTATTTAACACAATTTTTACCTAGTCATCCGCAAAATTTTTCTCTGTTTTCAGAATATGATAAGACTGTATACATCTAACCCATTTCTTTTGCCAAAATGACCATGATAGTAAAATTATTTTTAAAATAGCCATTTTACAAAATTATTTTCTAAATTAACCAATATCAAAATTAAAGATATGAAAAACATTAGTCTTTTGCAACTTCACCCTCTCATATCTCTTCCTTCTTCATCCTTCCGTTCAGTTGTGTACTTGGCAATGATTTTTGCTGATTTCATGGCACAAAACCATATCGTTAGTCTTTGAATGTTTGTTTAATGGTCTGAAACACTTGATTATAATTGAAGTATTGCAAATGTTTTCTATCATCTTCTCTAATGTAACCCATCTCCTTCTCACTTTCATTCTCCCCTCCATTAATACCTCTTCACTGCTTACTAATCTCACAAATTTTGGATTAGCAGCCTCTATTATGATGTCTTGTTCGGGATACTAATTATGTATTCTTCCATCTTACAATGTGAATTCATGATTCAAATTAAATCCGTGATTGCTATGGACATTCTGAATTTACGACTGTAAAATGTACTCCCATAATCTAAAATTTTTTTGTCGTAAATGGAAATTAGGTGTTCTTTTAAAGTTTAAACTCAGCTGGATGCATATCCTTAATACTGAACAATGAGAAACAGAAAACCACTATAATAATACCTGGGGCGACATAGCCAACTGTTCCCCTGACTCCAATTGTGCTACTTTGATTTGGATGCTGAGGTTGTGTAAGAATCTTTGCTAGTCCGAAGTCTCCAATGGGCAATCATGTCTTGGTCAAGCAGTATGTTGCTTGGTTTTAGGTCACAATGCACAATTGGAGTCTCACACTCGTGGTGGAGATAATTGAGTGCATGAGCCATATCAATTGCTATATCAACCCTTCGGAGAAGGTTCATATTTCTAGTGCCATTTAACCATCTGTCAAGACTTCCGCTGGGCATGAACTCATATACTAGAGCTTTGAAATCATTTCTCTGAAAATCGGTACTAGAGCAAGCTGTTATGATTCTGACCAAGTTACGATGACGAATATTTCTTAAGGCCTTGCACTCTGCTATGAAACTCTTGGATGCACCATGATGCTGCAAGTTGAGAACTTTAATGGCAACTGTCTTTCCATCTACTATTCCTTTACACACTGACCCAAAAGTACCTGCTCCCAGTAGCTTATCCGGAGAAAAACCATCTGTCGCTTTGAGTAGCATGTCGTAAGACACTTTCAGGAGTGATTTCCCCATCTCTGAATCAGGCGAAACATGTTTCTTTTTGCTTCTGATACAAGCCAAATACAATCCTACCACCAAGGTCAGAACACAAAGCAGGACACAACTAATTGGTAGCATCACTTTGATGGGAAGAGACTTTTTACTTCTCTTGGTCTTTTCCATGATATTCTTTTCAGCGCATTTAGGCAATTGTAGCTGTGAAATTCCTCCACAAAGCTTGCTGTTACCAGTAAGGAAGATTGCACTTCCGTTTGAAAATACTGCACTTGTTGGAATTCTTCCCTCAAAATTGTTGTAAGAGAAGTTTAGATATTGTAATGAAGGAAATTTAGAGAAGAATACTGGGATTGAGCCAGAAAAATTGTTGTCAGACAAGTCAATTTCTTCGAGGCTTGTCAAAGAAGCGAAAGATGAAGGAATGTCTCCATGGAAGGAATTACCATCCATATACAATTGTTGGAGGGCAACACAATGACCAAGGCCATTAGGAATCACGCCTGAAAATTTATTGTCGGATAGTCTAAAATATCCTAGATTTATTTGCTCACTGATCTCTAAAGGTATGGACCCTTCCAAATGATTATGAGACAAATCTAACTCAACAATTTTCGCAGATCCTTTAAACAGTTCACTGCTCAAGGTTCCATTGAGTTTGTTATACGACAAGTTCAAGGTTAACAGGCTCTGCAAATTCCCAAGACTTGGAGTTATCGTCCCCTCTAATAAGTTGTCATCTAAATTAAGATCAGTGAGACGTGGTATAATTCCGAGAGATTCAGGAATTCTACCAGTTAATCTGTTGCGAGACAAAAGAAGTATTTCCAAATTTTTGAGTTTGCCAAAATCAGGCGGAAGAGCTCCTGTGATATTGCAGTCCCTAATATCTAAAAGAATTAGATTTATGAGGTTGGTGATACCTGCAGGAATTGTTCCACTTATTGGATTATGTGCAAGTGCAAGACGTTGTAAACTGGTGTAAATCTTACCTATGGATTCAGGTATCTCTCCTGCAAAGTTATTCCACCTGAGATCTAAGTTGCTGCAGTTAACCAATGAACTAATAAAGTTGATGTCACCTGTAAAGTGATTTTCGCTAAGGCCTAAAGAATTCAGATTATGGAGTTTTCTGAAATCTTGAGGAATCCTCCCTGTGAAACTATTATAACCTAGTTCAATTACCTCAATGTTTGTGAGGTTTAACAAGGCGACTGGAATTGATCCTGAAAATTTGTTCCCGACCAGGTCAAGCAGTCTCAAATGAGGAAGATTGACAACTGTTTGTGCGTGAAATTCTCCTCTAATTTGGTTGCTTGTAAGTTGAAGAATTTCAAGGGATGAGAGGTTGAGGATGGACATAGGAAATGCACCAGAGAATTGATTTTCCCATAGGTTAAGGAAAAGTAGTTTTTGCATCCTACCAATGGTGTCAGGAAGGGGACCAGTAAATGCGTTGAAACTTATAGATATTACGCTCAAGGAGGTAAAGTTTGATATTATGTCGAAAAAA
The DNA here is from genome assembly GCA_018983105.1 of Silene uniflora. Lineage (NCBI taxonomy): Eukaryota > Viridiplantae > Streptophyta > Magnoliopsida > Caryophyllales > Caryophyllaceae > Silene > Silene uniflora. The sequence goes on from JAGPOY010001787.1 coordinate 19,421, forward strand.
GACCCGGAGAAATTGTTATCGAAAAGAGAAATCAATTCTAGCTTAGACAATGCTCTCAATTCTACAGGGAGTTTTCCCACTAACTTATTGTTGCTTAAGGAAAGTACTATAAGGTTTACACAATGGGATAAGTTGGTATGAATTTCACCCGAAAGGACATTGTTTGAAAGCCCAAGCGTTTCTAAGTTGGCCAAATTACCCAACTCGGAAGGAATTCGGCCATGAAGACTATTATTAGAGAGAACTATGTGTTCGAGGAAACTAAGGTTTCCTATGAAAGGAGAAATGGTCCCGGCCAAGAGTTTAGAACGAAGATATAAAATGGTTACTCGATTATCTTTGCGACCACAGGTAATTCCCTCCCAATAACAATGGTGCACCGAGTTATTCCATGAGCTTAGAACTCCATTAGGATGGTCTACTAGTTGGCTCTTAATGGCTAACAGTGCAACTTGGTCAATCTGGTTGCCTGGATTACGATAGGTTAAACTTGCAGTAATATGATGCATCATAAATATAAGCAATATCAAATAATATGGTTTCGAACCATTGAACATTAAACAATGCTCTTGGATTGGAAGTTGGATTAGTTTCATCCTTGTATGTTCTTTTTTTTTTGTGTGTGTGTGTGTGTGTGTGTGTGTGTGTTTATTTGCTCTTTGCGAGTCTAGTAGCCTTCCTTAATATAGACAAATCTATCTGATATCACATACGACAACCTTTGTAAATCAAATACTACAAAGTTTACATCTGCTTTTATAAAATAATAGAAACCTTCATGTGAAATAGTACTTTGACTTCAAGTTTCATTAGAAATTTACAATAATAGAAATTTAATGATCCCATGTGAACAGCCAAATGATTGCTAACTCAATTAGAGCAGTGAATGAGTTGACATGAATATCTAATTTTATCGCTTATTTAGTAATTATACGAAATTGTATATAGATACTAACGTTCTATTTGTAGGGTGATTAGGTGTATCATGAGTTCATGACAGTTAAGCGTCAGAGTATACTTTTGATCAGCAAAATTTAAGCAAGCCATGGATGCGATTCTGTTGGATGGGGTTGCCAACGACGTGACACTTGATGCTTGAACTGATAATAACTAATGACTGGAGAAAGATGAAAAGTCCGAGTTCATGAGCAAAGAAACTGAATGTTTGATTTCCTTCCCAAGAAAGTACATTGATTACTATGATTTGATGTTTTAAAAAGGATTTGAGGTCTCAGGCAGGAGTGTTTGTCGAATTAGCCGAAGTCTTTTTCGTCTATTTGACAGCATTAGTGCTGCTTGAACTTGTTCTGTCAAGTGACAATGAAATATGGAGTACCTGACCCCCTTTTAAACTATTATGTAAGGGGAGATGAAGTTAAGTCAATCGAACCTTTTTGGAGAAGTTGAATTCTCATATCAAAATAGTTAAATTCGTTGCCAATGCAATATTGTTTTCTGTCAGTGAAATTCGGTTTTGGACAATCAATATTCAGATATGTTATTCAGCCTAGATAGCAGATCTATGACGCCTGCTTGTAGCATTGAGCAGGCTGTCTTTGGCAGCTACAAGCTTGCTTATTACATCTGGGATCCTCATTCGATCTTCTGGCGAATGAGTGGAGCAGGCCACTCCAACACTAACCAAGGTGAAAATGCATTCCCTCTTCTCATGATCAGTGTCGATGATTGCTCTTCTGTTCTCGACTTCTTCAGTAATTTCATTGTCTTGGAGAGATTGGTCTACAATCTGCATCACTTGGTCAGGTAATACTGCTTTTGCATACATGTGAATATTGAAACCTTCCTTGAACATGTTGTCAGTGGGTCTCTTTCCTGTCATGAGCTCAAGTAGCAGTATTCCGTAACTGTACACATCACCGTCTGTAGATGCTTCACTACCCAGGCCATACTCTATGATGATGCAAATTCAATAACAAGGCTTAGTTGCAAATTCATAATGAAACTAAAGTAAGTACCGAAAATTGAGAAAGAGAAACCAGTATAATCATACCTGGGGCAACATAGCCAACAGTGCCTCGGACTCCAATTGTGCTACTTTGATTAGGATGCTGAGCTTGAGTAAGAATCTTCGCTAGTCCGAAGTCTCCAACATGAGCAATCATGTCATGATCAAGCAATATGTTGCTCGGTTTTAGGTCACAGTGCACTATCGGAGTTTCACAGTCGTGGTGGAGATAATTGAGTGCATGAGCCATATCGATTGCTATATCAACCCTTTGGAGAATGCTCATATTTCCTGCGCCATTTAAACATCTGTCAAGGATCCCGTTGGGCATGAACTCATACACTAGAGCTTTAAAATCATTTCTCTGAAAATCGGTACTGGAGCAAGCTGTTATGATTCCGACCAAATTTCTATGTCGAATATTCCTTAAAGCATTGCACTCTGCAATGAAACTCTTAGATGCACCGCGGTGTTGCAAGTTGAGAACTTTTACAGCAACTGTCTTCCCATCCACAGTTCCTTCAAACACAGACCCAAAAGTACCTGCTCCCAGTAGCTTATCTGGAGAAAAACCGTCTGTCGCTTTGAGTAGCATGTCGTAGGACACTTTCAGGAATGATTTACCCATCTCTGAATCAGGTGAAACATGTTTCCTTTTGCTTCTGATACAAGTCAGATACAATCCTACCAACAAGATCAAAACACCAAGCAGGACACACATAATTGGTATTATCACTTTAAGAGGAAGAGACTTTTTCCTTCTATTGCTGTTCTCGATAATTTTATTTTCAGCGCATATGGGCAAGCCCAGCTCGGAAATTCCTCCACAAAGCTTGTTGTTACCCGTAAGGAAGAGTGCACTTTTGTTTGCATATACTGCATTTGTTGGTACTTCTCCCTCAAAATCGTTGTAAGATAAGTTAAGATAATGTAATAAGGGAAATTTAGAGAAAAAAGTCGGGATTAATCCTGATAAATTGTTGTTGGACAAGTCTATTTCTTCGAGGATTGACAAAGAAACAAAGGATGAAGGAATGGCTCCCTGGAAGGAGTTACCATTCATATACAGTTGTTGGAGGGCAACACAGTGACCAAGGCCATCCGGAATCACGCCAGAAAAATGATTTTCGGATACAGCAAAGTAAACTAGGCTTATTTGCTCACTGATCTCCGAAGGTATGGTGCCTTCCAAATTATTATAAGACAAATCTAACTTGACAAATTTAGGAGATCCTTCCAACAGTTCACTGTCCAAGGTTCCGTTTAGTCTGTTAGACGCCAAATTCAAGTACAAAAGGCTTTGACAATTCGCAAGACTCGAAGGTATGCTCCCTTCCAATAGGTTGTTATTTAAATAAAGATCCATCAAACGCGGTATAATTCCAAGAGATTTAGGAATCGTACCAGTTAGTCTGTTGAAATCGAAAAAGATGTGTTCCAAGTTTTTGAGTTTATCAAAATCACGAGGAAGAGCTCCTGTGATATTGCAATGAGCCATATCTAAATAAGTAAGATTAATGAGATTGGTGATACCTGCAGGAATTGTTCCACTTATCGGATTAAGTCTAAGTGCGAGCCGTTGTAAATTGGCGGAAAGATGGCCTATGGATTCAGGTAACTCTCCTGTAAAATTATTCAATCTGAAATCTATGACTTGTAAGTTGGTGCAGTTAACTAATGAACTTATAATGTTGATGTCATCTGTAAGGTGATTTTCGTTTAGTCCTAAAAAACTTAGACCATGGAGTTTTTCGAAACCTCGAGGAACCCTTCCTGTGAAATTATTATCACCTAGGTCAATTACCTCAATGGTTGTGAGGTTTAACAGGGGGATTGGAATTGATCCTGAAAATTTGTTGCCATTGAGGCACAGCCATGTCAAACGGGGAAGATTGACGACTGATTGCGCTTGAAATACTCTTTCAAATTGGTTCCCATAAAGATCGAGAATTTCAAGGGACGACAAGTTTAAGATGGACATAGGAAATGTGCCAGAGAGGTTATTTTCCCATAGATCGAGGCGAGTTAGATCTTGCATTCTACCAATGCTGTCAGGAATAGTTCCTGTAAACGCGTTGTAACCAGCAGTTATATCGTTCAAGGAGGTCATGTTTGATATTATGTCGAAAAGTGGGCCAGTAAAAAAGTTTTGGTAAACAGAAAATATTTCTAACTTAGACAATGCTTTTAATTCTACTGGAAGTTTACCCTCGAAATTATTGTTGCGTAAGTAAAATTCTCTGAGGTTAACACAATGGGATAAGTTACTTGGAATTTCACCCGAAAGGGTGTTAAAGTCAAGCCCAAGTTCTCGTAAATTCAACAATTTACCCAACTCGGAAGGAATTTGGCCATGAAGACTATTATTGTAGAGTGCTATGCTTTCAAGGAAACTAAGGTTCCCTATGAAAGGCGAAATGGTACCTGCCAAGTCTTCAGTATGAAGATCTAATATTTTGACTCGGTTATGTTTGCTATCACAGGTAACACCCTGCCAATAACAATGGTGACCCGAGTTATTCCATGAGCTTAATACTCCATTAGGACGATCTACTAGTTGGCTCTTAATGGCTAATAGTGCAATGTGGTCAATCTGGTTGCCTGGGTAGTCTTTATTAAGAAGGGCTATAGTTACAGTTAAAAGATGCATCATAAATATATGCAATATTTTCAAATAATATGGTTTCGAAATAAGGAAAATTGAAGAATACGCTTGGGTTGGTTTCATTTTTGTATGCTTTTGTCTTTTGAAGTTTGGATGCTCTTTGGAGTATAATAGGTTCGTTTATATACAGTCATGTCATGACTTATGTGATCTCAATCTGTATACGTTTTTCAAAATATGTGCCAGGAATTTTGGAGGGTGTATGAGACCAAATAGAACAGAGGAAGCATCACATACGACACGCTTTGTAAGTCAAACCTCTCATGTGTAGTTATTAATTTGATGTCAGAATTATAATTATTGCTTTTGTAATATTGATTAAAAGGTTTACAGTAATAATCATTAATCAGTCCGTCGAACGGTTTTGTGATGCTTCCGCCTTCTAGATTGTCTTCTATAATTACATTATCTATCGAGATGGAACAACACATGACTTCCGAACTTGGAGGTATTTTAGACTATGAGTGCGAACATGGTAGATAATTATACCACATGTGACTCGTTAACAGTTACATAAAATAAGCACAATCAATCAACGAAATGTAAAGCGAGAACATCCTCCAACGAGCAGTGGTGTAGCCATGGTTTTTTGATAGGTGCGGGAATTGTTGGGAGGACGAATGTAATTTGTTGCTGTTACAGCATTATTTTCACACAACACAACTTGGTCGGACCTTGGAAATAAATATTCATATATGTTATTCAGACTCGATATCGGATCAATGACGAGTGCGTGTAGGATTGAGGAGGTTGTATTTGGCCGCTTGAAGCCTACTTATGACATCTGGGATCTTCATTCGATCTTCAGGTGAATGGTCAGAGCAGGCCACTCCAACACTAACCAATATGAAAATGCATTCCCTTTTCTGATGATAACTGTCTTGGATTTCTCTTCTGTTTTCGACTTCTTCAGTGTGTTCGTTGTCTTGGAGAGATGGGTCTACAATCTGCATCACTTGGTCAGGTAACGCTGCTTTCGCATACATGTGAAGATTGAAACCTTCCTTAAACATGTTGTCAGTGGGTCTCTTTCTTGTCATGAGCTCAAGTAACAGTATTCCGTAACTGTAGACATCACCGTCTGTGGATGGTTCACTTCCTAAGCCGTACTCTAAGATGATGTAAAATCAATGACAAGGCTTAGTCACATAGATAATACGGAGTACTTACGAATCAATATGAGGTAAGATGGAGTCGGTCAAACTATAAATGTTTTGGCACAATTTTATCATGATTTGCAAAAGTTGTTAGATTGCTTTTGTCATTTATGCAGATCTTTGAAACAATGAGAATTGAGAGAACTAGGATAATCATACCTGGAGCAACGTAGCCAACGGTTCCTCTGACTCCAATTGTGCTGCTTTGATTAGGATGTAGAGGTTGCGTAAGGATCTTTGCTAGTCCAAAATCACCAACGTGGGCAATCATGTCATGATCGAGCAATATGTTGCTTGGTTTTAGGTCACAGTGAACAATCGGAGTTTCACAGTCGTGGTGGAGATAATTGAGTGCATGAGCCATATCGATTGCTATATCAACCCTTTGAAGAATGTTCATATATCCAGAACCATTTAACCATTTGTCAAGGCTTCCGTTGGGCATAAACTCGTACACTAGAGCTTTAAAATCATTTCTTTGGAAATCGGTACTGGAGCAAGCAGTTATAATTCCCACCAAATTTCTATGTCGAATATTCCTTAAAGCCTTACACTCTGCGATGAAACTCTTAGATGCGCCATGCTGCTGCAAGTTCAGAACTTTTACAGCAACTGTCTTTCCGTCTATTATTCCTTCAAACACAGACCCAAAAGTACCCGCTCCCAGTAGCTTATCCAAAGAGAAACCATCTGTCGCTTTGAGTAGCATGTCGTAAGACACTTTCAGGAATGATTTTCCCACCTCCAAACCGGATGAAACTTGTTTCTTTTTGCTTTTGATATAAGCCAGATACAACCCTATTGTCATGACCAGCACACCAATCAGTGTGCAAACAGTTGGAATTACCATTTTCATAATTTGGGTCTTTTTTCTTCTGTTGCTCGTTTCCATGATTTTCTTTTCCAGGCATTTGGGTAAATGCAGGTCTGAAATTCCTCCACAGAGCTTCTTGTTGCCAGCTAGGTATATTGCACTTTTATTTGCAAATACTGTATTTGTTGGAACTCTTCCCTCAAAATCGTTGTACGATAAGTTTAGACACTGTAGCGAGGAAAATTTAGAGAAGAAATTTGGGATTGAGCCAGAAAAATCATTATCAGACAAGTCGATTTCTTCAAGGCTTGACAAAGAAGCTAAGGATGAAGGAATGGCTCCGTGGAAGGAGTTACCATCCACATACAACTGTTGGAGGGTAACACAGTGACCAAGGCCAGCAGGAATCACACCTGAAAACTTATTTTGGGATACTCCAAAGTATACTAGGCTTGTTTGTTGACTGATCTCGGAAGGTATGGACCCTTCCAAATGATTGTGAGACAAATCTAACTCAACAAATTTAGCCGATCCTTGAAACAGTTCGGTGTTCAAGGTTCCATTGAGTTTGTTATACGACAAATTCAAGGCTAAAAGGCTCTTGCAATTCCCAAGACTCGGGGGTATGCTCCCTTCGAATATGTTGTCCTCTAAATGAAGATCAGTCAGATGTGGGATAATTCCGAGAGATTCGGGAATTCTACCTGTCAGACTGTTTGAATTGAAAAGGATTTGTTCCAAGTTTCGCAACTTCCCAATATCGCGAGGAAGAGCTCCTGTGAAAGTGCAGTAACTCATGTCCAAAATGGTAAGATTGGTGAGATTGATGATACCTGCAGGAATTGTTCCACTTATGTTATTGCTTCCAAGTCCAAGCTTTTGTATACCGGTGTTCAGATTGCCTATCGATGCAGGCAATTCTCCTGTAAAACCAGCCCCTCTTAAATCTATTACTATTAATTTGGTGCAATTAACTAATGTGCTTATGAAGTTTATGTCATCTGTAAGATAATTGCTAGCAAGGGTTAAATAAGTTAGATTATGGAGTCTTTCAAAACCTTGAGGGACTTTTCCAGTGAAATTATTAAAACCTAGATCAATTGACTCGATATCTGTGAGGTTTACTAGGGTGGTTGGAATCGATCCTGAAAATTTGTTTTTAGAGAGGTCCAACCAGGTCAAACACGGAAGTGTGAATCCTATATCATCTGGAATTTCTCCTGTAAATTGGTTGGAAGGAAGATTAATTTCTTCTAGTGATGGGAGATGGAACAAGGACTTAGGAAGTGTTCCCGATAATTCATTATTGTAAAGGCGAAGTATAGATAGGTTTTGAAACCTACCAATGATGTTTGGAATAGTTCCTGTAAACGCATTGTAACCAGTATTTATGGCTCGTAAGGAGGTCAGGTTTGATATGATGTCGAACAGAGGCCCTGTACAATTGTTGTTCTCAATTCCAAAGACTTCTAGCTTGGACAATGTCCTTAATTCGACAGAGAGTTTCCCCTCTAACTTATTGAACGCTATAGAAAGGATTCTAAGGTTGACACAGCTGGATAAGTTAGCCGGAATTTCACCTGAAAGGGTGTTTTGGAAAAGGTATAGGTTTTGTAAGTAAACCAAATTACCCAACTCGGAAGGAATTTGTCCACGAAGATTATTATTGTAAAGAAGTATACTCTCGAGGAAACTAAGGTTCCCTATGAAAGGAGATATGGTTCCCGCCAAGCCTTCAGAGTGAAGGTCTAAAATCGTTACTCGATTATTTTCTTGACCACAAGTAACTCCTTCCCAGTTACAATGGTGAACCGAGTTATTCCATGAGGTTAACACCCCGTTAGGGCGGTCTACTAGTTGGCTCATAATGGCTAGCAATGCAATATGGTCAGTTTGGTTGCCAGGGTAATTAGTACTAAGCAAGGCTGTACTTGCTGTATTAATATGGTGCATTACAAGAATAAGAAAAATCAGATAATGTGGTTTGGAAATAATAAAATTTGGAAAATGTTCTTGGGTTGGGAGTTGGATTAGTTTCATTTTTGTAGGCTTTATTATTTTGTTGTTTGAGATGCTCTTTGGTGTCTCTTATGTTTCCTTTATATAGGCAATCCCCATGCTTATGTGACACACACTTATAAGAGACGGTTTTTTTTATTAATCGTGATTCATCTAGTGTTCTTTCATCTGGTATAATATGTTTTTCATAATTTGTTTCTTTTATCATTAACTCCGAGTCTCCGACCATTTTTATTAGTACAATATTTGATATTCTATGTACCTGTTTTATTACTTTTAATTACTATCATAATTTTTATTTTCAATTGTAAAATTTTACAGTAAATTTATTATGAGATCATCTCTCATAATAGGGGCGAAGCCACCATGGTAAATGGTGCAAAACTTGCGAACACCCAAACTTTGAAAAATTTGGGGGAGATTTTATTTTGCTATCCCATTTATTTCCCATTATAGCTATTATATTTAGCGTTCTTTTTTTATGCACTTATTTCCTAAAATTAAATGATACCCATTTAATTACTAAAAGTAACATTTTATAGATGTAGAGTTATACCATGGTACGGGCCAGCTCGGCATGACTTGACCCAACCCGCATAGAGCTGTGCAACGGTACGGGCTAGCTCGGTATGACCTGACCCAACCCGCACCTTTAGGCCACGAAACTTGGCTTCCACCTCGAGTCGGATTGGTGCTCACATTTCTTTGGTCCGACTTGATCCTAACACCAAAAAAGTTAAAAAACAGAGGTTTAGCTGACCCGCTACCCTGAGCTTGGGATGGAAGTAGCTACATAAACGACACTAGCCCGACCAAGCCCGTTGTCATGTTTGGGCTGTGCCTGGGCTGTAATTCCCAGCCTCGCCAGTACCCCCAAGTCCTGACCCACTAACCAGCCATATATAGACGTGATTACCATTTACCAATATAGCTCCTGCACTTCCAATCCATGGCTTGATTGTTGGAAAATGATTTCTTTTAGGGTTTTTTTTGTCAAACACAACCTTAAATTTTTTTTATTTCAAACACCACCTTTAAAAATAAAGTGTGTAAAACACAACCTTTAATATTTTTTTTTGTTAAACACGACATTTTGGCCAAAGTTTGATCACTTGTAATGGGGTGTCAGTCGATGTTTGAGATAGCAAACGATGTCGTTTTGAGGTGTTCTTAGACTCGTTGGAAAGGTGAGAGTACAAGCTTATCAGGGGTTATCAATATGATGGCTATAGGTAGCCTTATGTGGGGTTTATTGGTTTGTAAAGTAAGGTCGGAGGAGTGAATTGGAGGTAAAAACAAATCAGAAGAAAGTCAAAGAAAGACTTATTTGTGAGTCAATTTACTCCTCTAGAACCACCACTTGCAAAAAACAACCACCACA
>JAGPOY010001788.1:3533-19808 GCA_018983105.1 Silene uniflora
CCTCCCATCCAATCCAATGGTAACATGGGGGGTTTCACATGTTTTAAGAAAAGGTGGAAAAAGGGAGGGTATTTGTGTCAAGTACAAGTATTAAGAAAAGGTGGAAAAGATAAAGTTAAGATTAGAGGCAAAAAGGGAGGGCAATTTGGTCAAGTTTTTTGCCAAAAAGGGAATGGGTAGTTTGGATTGGATGGTCCGTTTATAGTAACTGTTACCTTTGGATTGGATGGGAGGAAGTATCTTATATAATATATACTCCGTAGTACGGAGTATCTAAATAGTAAATAGTAAATAATAATAGTATATATTTGTGCCATTTAGTATGTTCATGTCGATATGGTACCAAACACCCAAACCTTGCACGACTCTTGGAAATGCTACAGACACATAACAAATTGTGTCTGTAGCATTCATCCTTCTTTTTTTTCCTACAGACCCAAACCTTGCACGACTCTTGTGCCATTCGTCCTTCTTTTTTTTCCACTTTTTTTTCGTATTATAAATAAAAAATTTCGTTTTAAATTTTTCTTGATAATTTTTTTTATTTTAATTAAATATTTATCTTTTATAATTATAAGCTAAACCTATTTCATGGTATTTTTTTTTCTTTATTGTAAAAAAATATTATGTTTTTTGTAACCAAATTACTCCGTACTAAAGCGATTATATTAAACATGTTACTGCTTTTTTTTTTTAGTTTAATATGATTAAATTGATATACTGATCACCATCTTAAATGTTTTATTTTAAATTTTAAATGTTTCTTTTCATCTATCCTAAACAAATTTCTGTTTTATTTTAAATGCTTATATTTACCCTTCAAATATTTTTATGAGCATGTAGTATATCACTTATATAAAGTGTGATTTAATCCCATCATATTCTTATTTTTATGGCTGTATCATTCAATCATCACACTAATATTATTAATTAATGACATAAAATCAATAATTGAATGAATTAATAAGAACTATCATATTTTGAACCATTAATTAAATTTAGTGTTTCATGTAAATAAAAAAAGCCTCTTAGAACATGGGTGAGTGGTGGGGCCAATTTTAAAAAAAATAAAAAAATTGTACTTTCAACCACAGAGCGACACGTAGGCTCTGTGGTTGTTCGTTTAATAAATAGGATGGAATGATATGGGTGAGGGAGTGTAAATAAGGGTATCATGGTCTTTCTTGCGCAAATAGGAGGTTCGTGCTCATTTGGTAGTTAGTTTTAAACCTAACCAACAATATTGGTAGCAGTTTTTAAAGAAGTTTTACTTTGGTAGCAGTTGGTAAAATCCGATTTACTTGTGCTAGCAGTTATCAAAAAATTTTTGATAACTTATTATTATTATTTACCTTTTCCATGTTTAAACTTATAAATTTTTGATAATCTAAATGTACTCACTAAGACTAATCAAACAATATCTAACATCATCGTTCCATTATACGTTATACTCCCTCCGCCTGATCTAACAAGATCTAATACCTTTGCCTTTAGTTTTGGCACAAACGAAAGAGGAGGGCCGCCAATTATTAGACGACAAGTGGATCAAATTGAGTGTGAAATGCCAAATTGTCTATCAAAGACATTCCTAAAATAGAAAAGCAAACAATTGAGTAAGATATTCCGAAATAGAATAAGCAAACAGATGTCCGAGACGGAGAGAATATATTTTAAAGATTCTTGTCTCTCACGGTACTAAAAAAAAGCAAATAATAACAACTGACCGGGACCGACCGGAACCGAGGGAGTAATTTTTTTTATCAAAACATCAATCAACATATATATACACAGAGCTGCATGCTCATTTACCCGTTTAGGGTATTTTGTGAGGACACAACATACGGATAGAGAGAGAAAGAGACAGATTTCTAGAGAGAGAAGTCAAAAACCTATCAATCTATCATCAAAACTTGAAATTGAAGATCTGGGTATTTCCAATCTGACTCATTTAACAAGAGGTATATAAAAAAGTGGAAGAATTTTCAACAAAAATTAAAAATAAATTCTTTTTTTTTTTAGTGAATAAAAACTCAAACTTTTCAATAATTTTCTTTACACATTGCTTTGGTTTTGAATTGGTTTTTTGATTTCCTGTTACAGCAGTGAAAATAAAATAAAAATTAACGCATTTTGGGGAAGATTGTGTTGTTGGATTGTCACAATTTTAGAAATGTAAATTGGTGTTTTTTGAGGTTAATTATGAAATGGGATTTTGAAGAAGTGTGTTTTTGTTGATGATTTTAGCTAATTTAGCTAATTAGGGCTTGATTTGGAACTGGGTATTGCTCAGATCAATTTGGGGAGCTAGTTCTTGAGAGTGATCGTATCAATTGAATCAAATTTAGGGTATTGAACTTGAAAGATTGTTTTAATTAGATTAATTAGGGTTTTTATTTTATTGGGTGAAGTGTTGTACAGCTAAATTTGTAGTGTTTTTGTTGGAGCTATGGTGATTGTAAGTTGCTTGATCAAATTTGGGGATTTGGGTCTTAGATTGTTAGGGTTCAAAAGGATTGATGAGAAATTTGTGATTGTTTTTGGTTTATTGGGAAATTTGTAGGATTGCTGTACTCCCTCCGTCCCAATCAATAGTTTACGTTTTTGCTTTATTTTCCTCTCATAATTTAAAGTAAATTTAAACTATTGACGGGGACGGAGGGAGCTAGGAGGAGGCTTTTGGGTGGTGTTGTTTTGAAAGAGTTCACAATTTACAAGGTCATGTTGTCTGTTGCCTGTTACTGATACGAGTTTTCGAGTGCTGTAAACTATTGGGGAAGTTTGTAGGATTGCAGTATTCCCTCCGTCCCAGTCAATAGTTTACGTTTTGCCTTATTATCCTCTCACAAATTAAAGTAAAAGACTTTTGGGTGATGTTGTTTTGAAAGAGGTCATAATTTACAAGGTCATGTTGTCTGTTGCCTGTTACTGAGATGAGTTTTCGAGTGCTGTAAATATTTTGAGGAAATTTAGCTGACCTAGGTCTTTGCTAATGAGCAGGATTTCGCGATTGACTGTACAAGTAAAGAGCAGAAAGGATAAATTGGATCATTTGAGCTTGTGATTGGACAAGAGGTGGAACTTCTGTTATCTGGTCAGAATTTGGATAATTAGTGTTGTTAGTAAATGATGAATATGATTGTTTTGATGTGTTGGAAATTTGTTGCATTCCGATTCCTGCTCTTAAAATTATTAGTGAGAAGAAAGTTTGGTTATTGGGTTTATGAGTTTTGTTCAGGACTCGAGCTAAGGAAATCCAGCTTGAGACGAGAGAGATGGGATATGGTGCATGAAGAGCTGTACGGTCCAGTATCGGAACACCAGTACTTGGAACCAAGCAAAGCTCTAATCGAATCCCAGCTTTTTGGATGTCTCGCTGTTTTCCATTTCCACCCCCTGGATATGAGAAGAAGCTTAGAATTGAAGATGTCACTTTGCTTGCAAAGGTTGGTATCTGCTTTTCTATTATTCACAGTGGTCTGTTGGTGTGGCTTTTTACGTGGTGCTCGTTATAGAACAACAACGTTACCATAGTACCTCAAAAGGCTCCCACCAATGGTGGGTAACAGTGTCGAATGGACATAGTCTTATGCTTGTGTTATTTAACACAAAAGTGGTTTCTTGATGGCCCTTGATATTGCATTGAGGACTGAATTGAATGACAGTCAATTCACGATATAAAGAAGCGCATTCAATTTAGTGCCCTTTAGCTTTTTTCCCATCATAATCTAGAATAAAAAATATCCAAGTCTGGCGAACTCTATTTTCCTGTAGTACGGTTAATCAAATTGTCTTGTGATCTTGGCGATTATCCATGCTTATATATGTTTAGATTTCACATTGGCATATTGGGCCAAAGGTTCTAAAATTCATATGCCTGCTACATTGCCTACATATAATAGAGTATACGTGCCAGGATTGATGGGTTTTTGTCCCGGAAAATAGTGCGAACAGTGATCCATGGGATGCTATGGTAGCAAAAATTGATACTAGCCTAGTAGGTAGTCTTTTGTTATGTTCACCTTGTTCAAATTTCAAATAGGCTGTGCTAGGCTTCATTAGATACCATTGCAGTCAACTACAGTGTGACACAGCAGTTGTCTTAGTATCGGTCAGACAAAGATCGATGATTAGTTTGGTTCCTAAGTTCTGAATCTCTGATAGTATCTTATGTCTCATTGTTTCATTATTTACCACCAGCCTTGGTACTCCTTATCATCTGCACTGTAATGATGTGTTGTTTAGGAACTGTAGAACTAGTTGCTTTGCTTGGGCTGTTCTTGTTGGACCGCTTGCTTTTTTTAGGCGCTTGAACTGGTTCATAGTGTCTGTGTTTGCCCTAGACTGTAGATAATGGATACTTCCTCTATCTCACAATAAGGTTCATCGGTCCCACCATTATGTGAGGGGAAATGATGGGATTGGTAGCTTATTGTGAGACAGAGGGAGTATTATGTGATAAAGGAAGTTCGGGTTTTGAGCCATTGAGCAACATGAAACAGAGATAGACCTATCAGCTATGTTCTCCTATTGCTTGGGTTCAAGTATTGGACACGTCATAGGGTTGGAGACTTGAGAGTGTAGGACATAGATATTTGGTCAAAAGGTTTCCCTTTTTGGCGTAAAGCAAAGTCATGCCAGAGAAACAACACATGACTCAAGTGAATGGTGGAAGTAACATGACTAATCAGGCAACAAGATGAAGAATTCCAATAGATAATGAAAAAAAGAAAATAAATGTATGCTGATAAGTACGATGAAGTCGTGTGGAGTTTGTTGCATGTCTAATTTCTCCTAGTTTGAGATGTTCTCAGTAAGCACTTTGTGAAGCCTTTATTTTTCCTCTGCCACTCGCCCCACTCCCATGCAAACAAGACTTGACAAAGGACAGCCACCCTTCTTGTCTTCGTGAATTTGAGAACAATTATCTATGCTTGTTGCGCTCAGTGTTAGAAGTAATTAGTCTCAGTTGAGGTGCGAGAGGTTATGAGTATCCTGGCCAGCAAGGCTCTAGATGGTTAATTTCAAGTATGTCAAGATTCAAGAATTAGAGGAACTGACATTGCATAAAGGGCATTATAGCATCCTTAGTTGCCAACATGGTTTACCAGTCGGATGTACACTGTAGAGTGAAGACTGAACCATTTTAAACTGCTTAGCTTAAGCTGTCGCCTCTCAACCTCACCTATGAATGAAATGGAAATTAGGGAGGCAAAACCTTTGGGGAATGCAGTTTATTCATTGGCTTCATGTGCTGTCAGCCGTTCTCATTTGCATAGTCTCCCATAGTCAGGTGACATTGACTGTCAAATTCTACCCGCAAGTAAAATCAGAAGTTATGGATAAGAAATATTATCTTGAGTTGATACTCTGGGGAGCATCGGTCGTCAATGATGCTGAAATAACTTTGAGCCTTGTAATAGAAGCCGAGTATACAAACAATGTACAGTCATGAGCTTAGTGTTAAAAGGTGCACCTCGGGCTCGCTTAAGCCCAAGGATATGTGGCACTAGCTAAACAAACTGGTGCATCTTAAGCGTGCCTTGTAGATAAGACACAGCTAGCAGGTCGCTCTAGTATAGAATTTCCACACCTCTTTCCCCCCCTAGTTCTTTTTTTTTTAAAGCAAATGTTCGCACACAATCATCTTCTCCACTTTTATTATTTCCTCTATACCTTTTTTTTTCTTCATTTATTAGCTCTCTATGAAAAATGGGTATTTAATGCCAAAAAGTTGGTTCTAAAAATACAAAAACGTAGCGGGTATGCGCCTTGTTGCCTTAGGCTCTTGTCGCCTCAGTACCCGCGCACCTTCTAAAAAGTAAGGCCAGGAAGAAAGATAGGGTGGCAGTGGCTCTCTATGCCATGGTATTTAAGAGTATACTGTTTTCTTCAATTGTGATATTAGAACTAATAGAGCTCACAATTTCAGCATTATCATATGGTGGTCCTGTCTTTCTCTCTTTCTGTGATGCGCTTTTCCTATTTAAGAGTATATTGTCGTCTTGCTTTCAATCTAATGTATCTATAAATAGTGAATAGTGTAGAGGACAGCGAGCTTTGTACCGGTGATCCGAAATGCTTATTTTCATGCCAGTACCCTGTGCTATGCATGAATTTGTAATGCTGTAGTATAATGTGGCACCTAATAAAAAAAATTCCTGCAGGAAAAAGATAAAGAGAAAAGGCCTAAAAAGGACAAAGATAAATCCAAAAAAGAAGGCAGTGAAAAGGACAAGCAAAGGAGCAAGGAAAAGCGGAAGGAGAAGGATAAAGAGAAGCATAAACACAAGGACAGGGCCAAAAAGGATGCGAAGAAACAGTCTCGAGACGAGAAAAGTTTTGAAGGTGACAGGCCTAATGTGGAGAAAATTGGGCCGAGCAGCCCGCAAAGTTCATGCCTTCAAGAGTTCGAGCAGAGAACCAGTTTTGTGGATGGTACAACAGGAAGTCAAACAGTACATAGTGTGGCTAGTAGGAAAAATGGTGTTGACTGGACTGAAGGTAAGAGTGGACTTGATCAGATGGTCAA
The DNA here is from genome assembly GCA_018983105.1 of Silene uniflora. Lineage (NCBI taxonomy): Eukaryota > Viridiplantae > Streptophyta > Magnoliopsida > Caryophyllales > Caryophyllaceae > Silene > Silene uniflora. Next base: position 10,063 of record JAGPOY010001788.1, read on the forward strand.
CGGACAGAAGATTAATAATCAGTCAAATTTTCCAAAAGTTGCGTTTATTTTTAGCAATGGGTTGGAGCAAAAAACAGTGCCAAATGGTAGACATATGGAGAACAATATTAGTAAGTCTACTGAGGCGAACGAAATGCAAATACACCAAAATGGAATTAAAAGGGAGGAGAAAAGCAAGTCCAAAAATGCAAAGAGGCACAAAGGAGAAGCAGAAATATGTACACCTCGGATGTTTGGTTATGATGGTGTCCGGGTCGACCCTCCCAAGGAGGCTGCAGTTGTTCGGGAGCTTGAACGCAGAATCCGAGATGAATGTGGCGTAACTGGCAGCCAAGTGGGTATGAATGCTAATGTTACTATTCAGCAAAAAGCTCAGAAGCCGGGAAAAGTGGCAAATGGGTATGCTCTCTCTTTTAGCCAAACAAAAGGAAACTCCACGTTGGGAAGTGGTAGTAATAGGATGGAGAGTGGACAGAAAGACAATAATCAGTCAAAAGTTCCCAAAGTGGCAATTGTACATAATACCAAAGTGGAGAAAAGAGAATGTGAAGTGGCGGGAGCTATGGGAATGAGTAGGAAGGCACCGGCGGAAGGGATAGAAAGGAATGGATATATTGATAAAGGTGCTGTAGATAACAGAGAGAAAATCCCCCCCAAGGATGATGGCCGAAATAAACCCGCACAAGAATGTGAAGTGGCAGGAGCTATTGGTACGAGTAAGAAGGCAGCTGTGGAAGGGATAGAAATGAATGGATATAGTGGAAAAGGTGCTGTAGATACCAGAAAGAAAATCCCATTCAAGGATGAGGGCCGAAGTAAACCCAGAGAGGACGAGAAAATGAAGGGAAAAGCTAACAGTACTGTAGAACTGTCTAAATACGGGCAGAATGGTAGTGATTCTACAGTCAGTTCCAAAACACACTTTTCTTTTAAAATGGGCAACAAGTCTGCAGAGACAATTACCGGCAAGCGAAAGGAATCTGAAGCAATTGGAAGTTTACATGGTGAGTTTCACACACTTTTGTACAAGGTATTTGTTTTTGCATACATAGCCTGACACAATTGTCATTATGGCCTTATGGGCCACCCTAGAACAGCCTGGTTGTGTATCGTGTTCAGTATATCTAACCGCAAAACCTTGCATTATAAGGAAGCTGGTGGTTATAATTGACATATCTTGGACAATGTGTTGTTTTGAAAGTACTTTTGTCATTGTTCTTCTGATGCCAAAAGATTAGAGGCTTGTTTGGATAGGGCGTTTTGAAAGGAAAGGGAGGGCAGGTAGAGGGAGGAATACATTTTCCCTTGATTGGTTAGCAAATTGGAGGAGGGAAATGGACGGGTCTATTTTCCTTCCTCCAAGGCGAATTAGAATCCCTCCAACAGAAAAAATATTTGGGCATTCTACTTCCTCCAACCTATTCCATTCTTATAAGAAAAAATGTTATAAATCCTCGCGTCAAAGATGTTAGTATTCTCCAGCCTTCTTCCCTCTCCCTCCTAAAATTGTATCCAAAGACACCCTAAGACTTGAGCATGGACGACAAATTATCTTGGCGAGCATAGGAATAAATTGTTAGAAATCCACGAGTCAAAGATCTTAGTACTCTCCAGCCTTCTTCCCTCTATTTCTTCTGCTCTCTAACTTTGGAATTTTTTTTCTGCATAATGTTGCAGATAACGAAACACGGCCCCAGAAGTGGCAGAAAACTATTATTTCCTCTCAACCTGCAGCTGAAAATGCAAGGCACTTGAAATCAAGTGCAACCATCACTCTGTCTGCATCTAAGCCGGAGCTAGCCAATGGCTTTAGGCTGGATGGTGTGGAACATAAGCCCAATCGGACAGTGGGTGCTCAATCACCTCCTGTCCCAACAAATTCTGGATTGTCTGTTGCAAAGGTCCCTGGAAACACGAGATCTCAAGAATCCTCTCTGGTCTCCATAAAGCCTCCAATTATAGGAGGAAATGTTAATGGGACCATCGGGGCTCATGGGTCACCTCCTATTACAACAAAAGCTATAAAACATATGCAGAAAGTCCACGAGGCCGTTGGCCATCAAGAAGCAGTAAAACCACCGTTGACTGTAGGAAATGTCAATGGGACCATTGCGGCTCATGGGTCACCTCCTGTTACACTGAAACCTCCATCCAGTTCGGGAAAAGAGAAGCGCAAAAGCAAGTCCTCTTCAAAGCCTCCGCCTCCACATCCCGATACCAAGTATTTGAGTCAGATACTGTCAGTGCCAAAAATGGAGGAGCCGCCTGAATTTGATGATACAGAATGGCTGTTTGAGAAGAACAAGCTCTCCTCATCAAAAGAAGGTGATTGTAATAAGTGTGGTGACACAGATGGAGAACATGTGTGGGCAAAAGCCGTTCACTTAGAATTTGCCGATGTCTATGCTCTGCCATATGTCATCCCATACTAAGATTACGGAATGCTGGTTATATTCACTGTTCTTGATAGTGGGGTTCGGCGATGCTCGGTTTTCTGCGTTCAGAGCACCCGGCTTTGCAATGCAGGTCATGACTTACTGAGTGAGTCATATTGGAACGATGGAATCTAACCCATTACCCACTAGTGTTAGGCGCCTAGGCGGTCTGTGCTGTTGTAGTTGCATTTAGTAATGTGAGCACCGAGTTTGAGAGTCTCATATGGTTTTGTCATGCCACTAACAATGTTGAACGGATGTACATAGGATTTCACATTACATTGAGGTTATAATACTAATGTTGTCGGCCACACGTGCGAAAAGGGAAAAAAAAAAAAAAGATACAAAACAACAGGGAGGCATGACCATTTTTGAAAACTGTTTTATATTCACATTAATCAATTTACGATCAACTGGAGTGAATCCAGATCCGATCTTTAGGTGATCGGAAGATAGACATGTAAGCTGATAAACATGTAACAAAGATGACATAAATCTCTCGAAAAATAAGGTTAGGGGAGATGGGAAGATAGATAAATGAGAAGATTAAAATGTGGAGGGAAAATTGGAAGCATAGGGATATAATCATTTTCGATAATGGACAATGATAGGGCGCCACCAGGTGACGCCCAAATTGGGTGCCACCCTTTCACGTGGATATATTGCATATCGTGAAAGTGGTACATTGCAACTACATTCTATGTCGGGACAAATCGATTCGGATATACGATTTAAAGTGTTCAGTTGTGTATTACGTGTCTAATAGGGAGTGCTAATTTAGAACTAAAGTTTATATGCAAAATCTTGAATTGGAATTTAGAAATTTTACTTATTAGGCTTATTTGCTTTGAGATGTGTCAGAGTAAGATAATCTTCTCATTTTAAAATTAGAACTATTAAGGTCGATTTATGTGAATAACGAGCCAAAAAAGGAAAAAAATGCAATGAAAATAAGAACAATGGCAAGAAAATTTTGATGCAACAAAGCACTGGAAAAAGCAGAAAAAACGTTAAGGGAGACCGTGTCCCACCAAGTTGCATTGTAGAGATACCGGTTATAGGATATTATCGCATTGAAGTGAATATAGTAGGGATGAGAAGCTATAGTGTTAAATGATGTTTAAATGCTTTTATAAATACAGTTTGTCTCTAGGATTTCTGTGCACGCTTATTTGTAAAACAAGAGAAAATACATACTCGTAATGCACTAGACTAGTTCATGTGAAAAGCACAAATTGACATAAAATACTAGCCTAGTTCAACTTCTTCCAACCCAGGTATTTATTTACTTAGGCACCTAAGTCTGTTCTTTTCGGTTAAAAATAACTGAACTTAATAAACATAATTGAGCCGAACTGATTTAAATGAGTTGAAATTAAGTCCAAAAGAAAAGAGGCGGTATTCTGTATTTCTGTTTTAGGCTCATTCATCACCGGGACGGTGGGAGGAAAACTTGTACGATAATTGTTCCATAACGTGATCCGAATAACCCAATCTAAAACCCAACCTAATTTAAGTGTCAACCAAATCACAAATTACAACTCACAAGTCACAACTAGTCCGGACAGATGGAACAACCTCACCACCATCACCACCACTTAAACCACCATTGCCACCACCATCCTCACCACCACGGCCACCACCACCACCGCATGCTTATTCATCCTTGTTCAAACTCTTCCTCACATCACCACCACCACCATGTTATTGTTCACCATTGTGCTCTTCACAACCCAATTACAAACCCTCAACATACCCTTCCCCTTTCTCTTCCCACCACTCCTTTTCCTGCTTCTTCTCCCTCTATTCAAACCCAGTATGTTCTTACTTTCTTAATTTCCTCAATTTTTTTAATGATTAGTAATAGTATCAATTTGAACAAATGGGTTGTTCTTAATTTCAGTTTTTCCTATGTAATTTCTGCAATTTTTGTGATATTCTCTCCATTTTTGTTAACTGTTATAAGATTATGCATCAAAGTTTCTTCCTTTCTGAAGATTTTCGACGGTTTGGCTAGTTGTAGGTGTATTGTAAATCTGTCCGACTGTCCGTTTTAGTCATTTGTTTACCTTTGTTTAAAACCCGGCTCGCGGAAAAAGGAAAAGGAATAAAGTTGATAGGGGTGGAGAAAGTATTATATAGCATTGGTTAGCTATTCGTCTGCACTTGCCCTTAGTATGTTATTATTAGTTTTTGAGTTTAGTGGGTTGCTTTACATGTTAGTGTGGTTGCTTGTGATCGCCTCAGACGGTTAGAGTCTCGTACCATTATAATCGGAATTTAACCAAGATTTTTAGAATGTAGATAGCTTCATGAAGGCTAGTAAGTGAATTTTGAATGAGTGGAACGAGGCCATATTCATTGCTCGTACATGATTATGCTTCGAGTTAGTTGGAAATTTTGAATGTTGGAAGTAATTCGTAACTTCTATTTGAATGGGTATAGTTTTGAGTTTTGAAGTATATGTTGCCATTGTGCTCTATGACGTTGACATGTCCGACTCCCGTAAGGTCATGTCCCACTCCCGTAAGGTGAGAAGGAGATAGAGCCCATTGCGTAAGTCCTAACTCCTAAAACTAATGACAATAGGAAGAGTACTTCATTGTTGTATAAAGTGATCAACTTCCTCTGTTGTCTATGTGGCACACTCGTATATGATATCTGTATGGGCTGGGGATCTTTTCACAATACCACAAATGCATTTTGTTTTGGTGGGAAATGACCATTTGGTTTTGTATTATGGAGTATATTGTAATTCTTCTTTCAAAACTGTGTTCATTCCTTAGCCTTGCTTCTTGGGGCCATATCTTACTTAAGGCGATGGCTGATTGCCTGATTACCAAGCGACGAGTGGTTGTTCAGCAGCCTAAAGCTCTTTGTCCATTTACATAAATAGGGAAGAAAATTTGAGGCTCGAACCATAATTCATGCTTTTAGAGTTTTAGGGCCTTTGTTAAGTCATAGGTCTGGTCACCTTGCGACTCTTGGTGTGCTTTCCTTTGCAGTTTTTGGTTGCAAGCTTTGTTATGTACTTTAGTGATGTCATTCTTTCAACAAACAGGATCAACTTTATCATCAGAAGAGACTACAGTTGCTAGTACAGTTGACTAGCCTTTGTATTGTGTAGTTGCCACCACCTTCCCCTGAAAATGCCCTTCTCCCCTTCCCCAAGCCTCGTATAGCGTGCTCCTTCAATGTTAGAAATAAGCTGGGTGATGACGGTGAAATAGTTCTCATATTAATTATCCCCCTTCTTCCACATTTACGTTTCGTGTAAAACTGAGTCAGTTATGGCTGAGATGCTGCAATTTAACGGTTTCTTTTGATTTTGATAATCACATAGGATTTTGCAAGATGATGGTGCTAACAAGTTTGACGACGAGGAAGATGAAGAGCTAATTTTCGTTATGACAGATGAATGGAGGGATTTCTTTGCAAAATCAGATGCCAGAAGGAGAGAAGGTGATATTTTAAAAATTATTTAGAATGTATTTCTTTCTTTTCACGGTTGTTGCAGACGATTTTTTTTTTACTATTATTTTTTTAAAGTCGTTCTTCCATATTTCCGATGGAGCCAAAGATTCATTACTCTTTGGCTATGGATTATAATGGAATAAATCAAAATGGCTCCCTAAAGTGGCTGCGCTTCTTTATTTTGTGAAGTAGCTGTCCTTCGATGCAGTTCTCGGCGCAATTTTCATCTTGGGTCATTCGGAAACAGCCTCTTTGTGTTGCTTACACAAGGGTAAGGCTGCGTACATCCGACCCCCCCTTACCCTGCAATTTGCGGGAGCCATTGAGGCACTGGGGTAATGTTGTTGTTTGTTTGTTTGTTATTTTTTTAAAGTCGTTGCAGACTATAAGTAAACTAACTCCTGTTTTAACTTCTAATTGTATTTTCATGCGAGCATCGTCACCTTTTAAACTGTCATAGTTATGTCTCATATCTCACAGTTCCTTGATGTTATAGTTCAACATTTAACTTACTTTCACTGTCAGCAATCAGTAGGGAAGGAGGAATGGTTTAGTCGGTCAGGACAGAACATGGTTTTACTCGTCTTATGACAATGTATCCTAAAAGATGGTTTACCAACTTAGACTTGATGAACCTAGCCTGATAGTAGTTGGCTAATATGCGACATTAATTACACAAGAAAATATCTTGTTACTCCTTGTACATTATGAATACGGAGTATTTTTTTAGTGTAAGGGTAGCAAGAAAAGCAGTTCTGGTGCTGATGAATTTCGTACTGTGGTTATGAGTAGTACCAACACTCAATGACTTACCTGCTAAGTGAACTGATATTTACTTTTATAGTATCAACATGTTGGTAGCTTTTTGTAATCTTGAGTTCAATACGCGGGTGGTTTCATGGGTCGACTATTGTGTCTTCTCCTCCCTTTCAAAGGTCTTAAAATGGACATTGTTGATATGTTGGAACTAATTTCTGATGATCCAAATTCTCTCTTCAGCTAAAAAGCTCGCGAAAAGACAAGGAAAGAACTAGAAGCAACCTGAGATAGGAGTTACAACATTTTGATGCGCAGACACTGTGTGGCGTGTGCTACCATCTGAGGAATAAACTGGCTTTACAAAGAGCTCATGTTGGCTATACTCTCCGATAGCAACGAAAGCATGTTGCTTTTGATCTCTAAAAGGTTCTATCTACTCCATTGATTTTGTCATTTCACTGTGATTCTGTATGTTATTATATTCATATTATCTGCCGGACTTGACTTTGTTAGTTTTATTAGTTCAGTGTTGTAGCATTTTGTCAGCCTTGATTAGCTCTATTTGAGCAAGCACCCACAAAATTTTGCCAATGGATAAAATGATCATCATTTATTTGCGCTATTCGAGTCTCATTGTTTGTTTCATTTAATTTCTTTTCAAATTTCTGTTGTGAACTTATTATGTTATAAATTCTCACTTTGGCAACTCTATCCTTTGGTTTACAGTAACTTCTCGACTGATTAATATTGTTCCCTCCTATTCTTAAAAATTACCCGTATTTCATTGGTGGCCTATTTATTAGAATCGTCAAAGTTTCATATTTGACATAGCAAGATTGTCCGACCTCCATTACCATCATAATTACTTTCCTTAACACATCCACCCTTCTAACCCTAGTTCTCACCTACTTTAGCCATGACTGCTTGACAACAGCTTAGACACGATCAAGAATCGTTGACACCACGACACCATCACCAACCGATGTTTATGCAACAACCACTACCCTGACCAACCACCCTTGACACCAACACAACCACCGCCATCCAAACACAAAACTGGCAGAATGCTAGATGAGATGGTTGGGAAAGGACTTGGATGAGTTGGAATGGTGAACGCGTCAGAGGCCGAAAATATTGTTTTTGCAATGAACTTTTTTTATTAGACGTGAATAGGTCTCGCATGTCTTAACGGATTGTGTCAAAATATGACGGGTGAACTTCGACCCAGGCCAACAAACTGTCAATGCATGGGGGAAGTAGTTACTAGCTACCCCCTACCAGGAAATTGTCCACATACCATAACAACCTATATGTCAACTCACATGGTACTCTAAAGAAGACATTAAATCCTACTATATGCTAGATGTAAAACATGTCTAATTAAGTGTTTTTTGAGTCTTGCGTCTCTATAAAAGTCGTAGCTCGGTAAAGGAAGAGTCAGAAAACACACTGAGTGACGAAAAATTGAGAGAGATGGAAGATCACACAAGCAAATACTCGAGCAATAAGCTTAAGCTAGTGATGTTCCCATGGTTTGCATTTGGTCACATTAATCCATTTGTGCAACTCACCAACAAGCTCTCCACCCATGGCATCCATATCTCTTTTTTGTCGATTCCCGGCAACATCTCCCGCATCAAATCCTTCCTCAATTCCACCACACTTACTGAAATCATCCCCCTTACCATTCCTCCTGTCGAAGGCCTTTCACCTGATTTCGACAGCAGCTCTGACTTAACCCCGGATGCTGGTGAGCTCCTGATACTTGCCCTAGACAAAATGCAGCCTCAAGTCGAGACACTTTTAGCCCAACTCGAACCACACATAGTTATCTTTGACTTTGCCCAGTTTTGGCTCCCTCCATTAGCCTCCAAAATGGGAATCAAAGCTGTTAATTTCAGTGTATTCTCCTCTGTTGCAAACTCCTATCTCACAGTTCCTTCTAGGATGGCTAACCCAAATAAACCACCCTCGATTTCCGAGCTGACAAAAACCCCACCTGGTTTTCCTAACACCGCCATCACCTCCATGAAAACCTTCCAAGCTCGCGACTTTATGTACCTTTTCACAAGTTTCCATGGCGGACCTGCCGCTTTTGAGAGGATTATGGGGTTTGTAACGAGCTGTGATGCTATTATATACAAGTCATGCACCGAAATGGAAGGTCCATATTTAGATTACATGAATACCCAGTTAGAAAAACCAATTCTTTTGGCCGGTACCATTGTTCCCCCACCACCTTCCGGTGCTCTAGACCAGAAATGGGAGAACTGGCTAAGTACATTTTCTGAAAAGTCAGTGATTTTCTGCAATTTCGGGAGCGAAACTTACCTGAATGATGCCCAGATAGAGGAACTGACACTTGGTCTAGAGCTCACTGGAATGCCATTTTTCTTGGTTCTGAATTTCGGGCGCAATTCTACTGACTCTCAGGCTAAGTTAGAAGCGGCATTGCCAAAAGGGTTTCGAGAGAGGGTGAAAGACAGGGGAGTTGTTCACACAGGTTGGGTACAACAGCAGCATATTTTGGCACATAAAAATGTGGGATGTTATGTAAATCACTCTGGATTTAGCTCTATAATTGAGGCTATTGTGAATGATTGTCAGCTGGTCTTTGTGCCGCAAAAGGGTGACCAATTCTTGAACTCGAAGTTATTTAGTGATGATTTGAAGGTCGGAGTAGAGGTGAACAGGAGAGATGAAGACGGGTTTTTTGGGAAAGAAGATGTTCTCGAGGCAGTTCAGAGAGTCATGGTCGACATTGATGATGAGCAAGGTGTTTCTATAAGAGCAAATCATAAGAGATGGAGGGAGTTTCTGCTGAATAAGGAAGTTGAAGATCAATATGTTGGCAATTTGGTTAAGGCCCTCCAAAATTTGGCATGCCTTCCAGCATAGGCATTAGGCAATGTTTGGTTGTTGAGTACTTTAGTTCCGTTCAATTCAGTTTATCTATATCCGAGTTGTGAACCCAATAAAACTTTAAGCTTATTACATCGTGTATCGATTTATTTACCTTTGAGTGACGATATTCAAGACTTGTTTCCTTCTTTTTTTTTTTTTTTTAACTGATTACCT
>JAGPOY010001789.1:0-16273 GCA_018983105.1 Silene uniflora
GCACGAGCATCAGGACCGAAGGCGAGATGACGAAGTCTGGGTGAGTATTGATCAAATGGGTTGTCATCATCGTAAATAGTATCCTTAAACCAGTCACTAAACTTCTTGTTATGCTCATTTGCATACCACCTTTCGCTCTTATGAGGGTGTTTTTCCCTAAGGTAACACTGGTGTTCCATACGGTAAGGCTGGACTTCATCATCGTTAAAAAGAACGTATGTATGCGCTCTCTGTCGCATGCCACTGAAATAGTGGGACTTAGAAATCAATAATTTTGATATTACACTGATCTAGCTAGGGGCCCTTGAGGTTACTTATATCGGTGATAATAAGTTGATAACATGAGCAATTCCACTCAATTTGTACATTGTCCTTGCTTCCTTTTTTGTTTTTTTTTATTCGTCCTACTATGTAAGGATCGGGCATGGACTAAGGATTATGTTAGGCCGATATATCGGGATATGTCGAGACATGCATCGAGGTATCATAACTAAGAAATACGATACTCAGATATATCGTACGTAAAGAATGATATTGATATTATTTGGTATAGTGTTTCCCTTAAATCTTAATAGGAGATCCATCCTAAGTTTATATTTGACTCTAATATTCGAATATATACGACATATCCTATTAGATTATGGGCGTGTTACCGTAGTGAATAGGAAAATTTATGTCCGATTTGTATCAATATTTATTTTAGGCTCAAGCCAGAAGATACTCGCAATAAAAATTTATTATAACGTACATTATCAAAGTGGTACTTCATGCAAGAATGCACACCATAACGGAGGAAGTATATATATACTAGGGAGATAATTGAGGCGACCGAGTTTGAGCACGGTGCTCAAAATTGGCTTAAAAATTTGAGATCAAGTTCGGACTTGACTTGAAAATTGTCGAGACTCAAAAGTTGAACTTTAAGATCCTCTTGGTGAAAGACTCTAGCTAGCACAACGAACATGACTTGAGTTTGGTCTAATTAATTCATAAGTAAATATAATAAATATTGGATACGACGGAGTATAAATTTAATTTTAAAAAATATGATCATAATGATAAAATAAAATATAATTACAAAATAAACAACTAAACATACAAAATAAGCTCAGCTCAAATGATGGCATCAAAACATTCAAACGTTAATAGGAAACGATTCAAACTCTCTCTCTCTCTTCCGTTACAATAATACCCTAATTATATGTAAAATAACAACAAGCGGGGATAGCTCAGTTGGGAGAGCGTCAGACTGAAGATCTGAAGGTCGCGTGTTCGATCCACGCTCACCGCATAAATATTTTTCTTTTTTTGGTAACTAAATTAACTGTTTTTTATTTTTATTTTTTTGGCAACTAATTTAACTCATTTTTATTTATTTTTGTAACTAAATTAACGGTTTGTTATGTGACTGTTTTCTTTGAAATAATTCCCAGGTCATCTATTTAAGTTCACTGCGAATTTCGTTTATAAAGCATTACATAATCAAAAACGCGAAAAAAATGCATATGCGCCGGACTATGTTCTTCTACTCTTCCAAATACTCATTGCTCAGATGGTGAGAGATGTTGAAATTGTTGTTGTATACAAGCATTTGGCATGTTGATTGTAGCAACAAGCAGCTGTAAAGAAGCTATGTTATTTCGACACTTCATTTTAGCCGTCTTACACGACTACACGTGTATTTGAGTAATATCAGCCAAAAACATGATACATTTACCCGAAATAACAGTATCCGACACTGGACTTACAATCGAATCCAAGTAACATAAACTGGAACAAGCAACCTTTCCGTGTTTCGAGAATCTAACTTACATGTTTCCATGTAACGTAGAGTTTAGACTGACGCGGAGTATTACAATCAGGCCAATCACCTAACACGGAGACGTAGTTTCGAGAATCTAACTTACATGTTTCCATGTTCTCTGCTTACGTTCACTGAAAATTTCGTTGAAACAACTGTGAATAAACATAGGCAACTGCATATTATTTGCTCCTCTAAAATACTGAAAGAAATGTTGGAGTAGTTGTACATAAGCATTTGACACGGTTGATCGTAAAAACAAGAAGCTGAACCGAACCTATGACCCTATGTTACGTCGATACTTCACTTTGTGTGTCTTACACCTGTATATGAGTAATACTCCGCGCCAGTCTAAACTCTACGTGAAACATGGAACATTTTCCGAAGTAGCAGTGTACTGCAGAATACCAAGTCGGATCTGGCGCTTGTAGCTGTATCAGAGTAGTAAAGACTCATACAGGCAGCTTTCCTACTCGCGCAGTAGAATGCCACTGTCGTCCGACCTGGAGACGTAGTTTCGAGTAGCTGACTTGCAGGTTTTCCTTTCCTGATCATGTATAATGGTGTAATTATAACTGCTAACATTCCGAAAGTAACAAAATCCGGGATTGTACTCGCCATATTCATACACCTGATGTGTACTGGCGACTCCCCCCGACACCAAATTGTTCTTCACCACCATATCCCCTTCCGCTTTCTGATAATTTCTCAATGAACTCGATTTGATCTCAGTCCCAGAAGCAACAATCTTTTCCTCGTTGAATCCCAGGGTCACATTACTTTGATATGTGTAACTTTTGTTACCGAGATCAACCTCGTCAGTAAACAAAAACAAAGGAAATCTGCTACGAGATTCAATCTTGTACAGCGGGAATGCATTCGTAGAAACACTAGTGTTATACTCTATGGTCTGGTTTACCACCTGCATATTCCCGTCTTTTCCGAGAACCATATAATTCTCAAACTCAAAACTCTGGGTCGCAGTTGTGGTAATGTTACCACGGGACGATTTTACCCATCCGACAGATGCTATAGACCTACTAGCACCCGTGAAGAACTTCCCATCCAAACCGTTAAAACCCAATCTAGACGACAAATTCACAGGCTTGGCATTGTGTTCTGAGAGACTCCCTTGTGTGACAGTCGATTTCTCGTCCAACCAAAGATGCAAATTTGCATCTATATACCAAACATTCAACGCATTTGTGACACTAAACCCGACCTTATGAGCCTTCCCATCCAACAATTTCCCCAAAAACGGAGTAATCTCAATATCATAACTAGGCAGATCAAAAGACCCAATAGCAGTAATCGGCCTCCAAAGCAACGGATTGATTCCACCCGTATAAATCACAGTGAACGGACAAATCGCTCCGACTAATTCCCCGTCTAAACTCACTAAAACCTCTCTAAAAGCCCCATTCCCTTGACCATTTCCCGTCAAATTATTCGCAATCAAATACTCATTCGGAAGATTACTATACCAAAACTCATCATTCTCATGGTAAGACACATAAACTTCTAACACAGCTCTATACACATTCCTCGGAATCACAACCTCCTTCGACTCAACATCAGTCGAGTTTTCGATTTCAAACCACAACCCATCTTTCAATGGCAAATCCCTCGAAATGGGCAGAATTAAATCAGCCCATTTTCCACCATTCTCACCCAAATCTCCGCCTTTTTTACTCAAATTTCCACCATTTTTACCCAAATTTGCATCCTTTTTACTCAAAGTTTTACCATTTTCACCCAAATTTCCACCATTCTTACTCGAACTTTCACCATTTTCACTCAAACTTCCACCATTTGCACCCAAATCTCCATTTCTACCCAAATTTCTCACATTTCCACCATTTTTACTCAAAATTTTACCACTTTTTCTCAATTTTCCACCATGCTTGATCAAAAATTTACCATTTTCATTCAAATTTCCATCATTTACACCCAAATCTCTACCATTTTCACTCAATGTTTTACCCTTTTTACTCAAATTCCCACCATTTTCACCCACACTCGAATTTTTACCATTCTTACTCAATTTCTCACCATTTTCACTGAAATTTCTTCCATTTTTACCCAAATCACCACCATTTTCACCCAAATCACCATATGGGTAGTAATAAGAAACAGTAATATTAACATGGTAAACACCAGTATAAGTAGAATCAACAAGATTACCAAGATAAACATCTAAATGCAAATCACTATTCTTCCTCAAAAAAAGTTCACTGTACCTTGTCACATCTTTTCTCACCTTCCAAAATATCCCGCCACGTGTCGGCTCCGCAGTGCATCCACGTAACACCTCGACCCCACCAAGCCAAACCCCGAAAATCCGATCAAATTGTCGGCCTTGACACGTGGCCGACCACTCTAGTACAATACTCGAATACTTATTAGTCGGTGAGCAGTGTGATGGTGGCGCGTAGGAGACACGTACGGGTTCACGCGCGTAAGTGAAGGCGAAGTCGTGTGTGAGGATTTGATGGGTGCACGCTAAGGTGATTGGTGCGGTGAAACGTGGGACTGGGTGTGTTACTTCAAAGAATTCTATTGGGTTTGACGGTGGTTGGGGTGGTGGCGCGTGGAGGTTGAAGGCGGTGATGTTGGTGGCGCGTGAGAAGTGGTGTGGGAGTGAGGTTGACTTTTGGAGGAGGAGAGTGAGTGTGGTCAAGAGGAGAGGGAAAGTTAAGGGATGCATTTTTTTAACTATTTTTTTTAGGAAGAATGAGGTGGGTGTGTAGTGGTTTACTGGTTTTTAATAGGGATGGCAATGGATCGGGTTGGATTGGATTTTGCAATATCCAAACCCGATCCACTAACTTACTAGATTATCGATGCATATCCAAACCCGATTTATATCAAAAATTTCAAAATCCATACCCAATTCATTATGCTTTTTCCATATTCATATCCGCTCCAAATCCAAACCCGATCCACCATATAATCCAAAACCCGATCCAAAAGTTGATTTAACTATATAAAAAAATATTTTATAGGACAAAACTGAAATTTCAAGTACAATAAAGAGCATGTTTGACCTAGATGCTTAAAAATGAGTTTTTGTTTAATTTCTTAAAAGTAGTTTCTAAGAATCAGAAACACCAAATTGTTGTTTCTATTTTTATGGGCAAAAGGGTGTTATTTCAGTTTTTTAGAAACTATTTTTAACTTTTAAATATATAATGTGTTTGGCCAAAAAGTGCTTCTGAGTCTAAAAACACTTTGAAAAACTAGGCCAAACAGACACAAAGTCTAAATTTTCAAAAATATTTGAATGGATCGGGTTCGGGTACGAATGGATCGGGTGTGGATTTGGTTCGGGTTTTCCAATAGTGGATTTGGATATGAATTTTTAAATAGTGGATCGGGTATGGGTTATTATGAGTTGGGTTTGGATCGGATTTTTTCTTTCGGATCGGTTCGGTTTCGGTTCGGTTTGGCTCATAATTGTCATCCCTAGTTTTTAATTGGATTCTGGTTGGGGGATGGTTTTTAACTAAGTTATTGAGAGACGGTTTATGACTATTTTACTCGTTATTTACAAATTTTAGTTGAAGTCGGGAGTATCCGTTTAAGCTTAAAACGAGCTAAATAGCAAAGATAAAAAAAGTGAAATGTCTAGATTTTAGCAAAAAAATTGTTTAATTAACTAAGTAAAGTGTTATTTGACGACTGTCTTATATATTTCTTTTAAAAGAGACTATCTGATTTTAATTAAAGACAACAAATAATTGAGATTGTTTATTTTATTTTTATTTTGAGGAAAAATGAGGCCATGATTCATGAAGGTGGTTTATTTTAGATTTATAGGTGAGAAATGGAGTGAGTTTTATTAATTGAGTGAATGGAATGTGAGTTTGATGTTGGTGTGACTAAGAAAGAAGAGCAAGGTTGAAAATGATATAAATTGGCAAGTGTTTGTAGGGGTAGACAATGCATTTATTTTTGTAGTTTTGAGAGCTTATGGGATGATATAGATAGGCAAATTTTATGTAAGTATTGTCATATTTAGAATATGTTTAATGGAGATGAAGATTGTCAAAATTTCATTCTCCATGGTAATTTTAATTGCACTTCTAATAGTTCAAGACTTCGGCTCCGTTTGACACGTCACTTCAGGTACCTTATTTGACCAAAGTAGCTTATTTGACCAAAATTCCAGCTACATGATTTCTTTGGACGTGTTTGGCAAGTAGCTTATTTGGTCAAATAAGGCACCTGAAATGAAATGCTACTTCAGGTAGCATTTGGGATTTCAGATACCTGAAATAAAAATTCTTCCATTTTTAACCCCTTTATTCTATAATATTAAATAATTATCATATCCTTTTACGTCATTTTACCAAAATCAGCTACCTTTTCAGCTAGATTGTCAAACACATTTTTATATAATCAGTTACCTTATTAGCTCCTAATTTTCAGCTACCTTTTCAGCTAGTTTTTCAGGTTTCAGTTACCTTTTCAGATTTCAGGTACCTTTTCAGCTAGTTTTGCCAAACGGAGCCTTCAAGTATTACCTATTCTTTAAGTGTAATTGCACAAATAATACTATACATTCAGATGTATATGAACACGGTACATCCAAGACAAATCTAGTTGAGCTTATATGCAATCTTTTCGAGCTTTTAAATTTTTTGAGTTACATTTAATTTTTTATGTGTCAAAATTCAAATCTAATTGATCTTATATGTATTATTTTTGAGTTCCATTATAATATATTGAGTTTAAAATTTTTATAAAGACGCTCAAATTCTTTCTAATAAAACTCGTTAAATGTATATATAAGCTCAAATCATTTATAAAGCTCAAAATCTATACAACCAGATGTATATTGTATAATCTACTAATTGGTACAATTGTCATATTGAGAACGAATATTATGTATTTAGCGTAAAATTATCAATTTATGTATATCTAATCCCTAGTGTATTTTCTAGAGATCTTTATGAAGTACGTGTCATATAGTTGAGTATTAGTCAACTTTTTTTAGTATTGAAGTCATTTAGCTAAAAACCTAATAATTTGCCAAAAAAACAACGGAAAATTCACGTGGTACCCTTGAACTCTGTCATTTTGCACGTGGTACCCAACTTTTTAAGTTTGTGCACATCATATCCTTAAAATTTGTTTTTCAAGCACAACGAGCCCTTTCTATCGTTCTTAAAATTTGCAATTGAGCATAAATCATAGACCATAAATCGGAATTGACTAATTTTTTTTTTCAAATTGATTACCTCTTGGAGATCTATAAATTGAAAAAACGAAAACGGTCATTCGGAAATTTAAGATCGAAGATATAGTTGATTTGATATTTTCGTCAAAAAAAACCCTATAAAATGTCAGTCGGCAATTTTTTCTTTCTCAAGTCGTAGATTATGACGAGATAATCATTTTAGGAAAAAAATTGGCCGATTCTGAATTCCGGTCTAGGAGTAATGCACAATTGAATTTTTTTACGGCGACAAAAAGGGCATGTTGTGCATAAAATCAAACGTGGAGGGTATCATGTACACAAACTTAAAAAGTTGGGTACTACGTGCAAAATGGTAAAGTTCGAGGGTACCACGTGAATTTTCCGAAACAACAAACCATGATAAAGGCTTTACACATTACATGCCTTTTTAACAAGACAGTTACAAGCAAGATTTGTTGAACATACACAAATATCGTAGTTATGAGTCATCCGTCATAGCAAACTACTATCTTTATCGTATATTTACATCTTACTATTTGTCTATCTATTATCCAAGTCGTTTTTACATTCATAAATTTATGAAAGAAAAAAAAGGATGTTCTTCATTTGGTGATTTTATTTGTTGCCATGAATCGTCTATGGGGTCAAAATGGTGACTTCTAAGCAAAGTTTATCTTTAAGCAATATTGATTTTTGTGGAGATTGCAAGTGTCCCTAGCCCTAACATATCTTCTCTACACGCAACCATGATGCATGAAATAATCGTCTAAAAAACAGGTAATGAGGCCGAGTGAGGTTTGGGTCATTTAGAATGTGTAAGAATTATGGTTAAATCATATCGGGTTAAGTTAGTTTGTTATTAGTATCAGCTTTTTTAGGGATTATTTTTAACGTGAAATAATAAACATTGGAACGAATTATATTGAGTTAAGTCCCTACATGTTGTTGATCAAGTTCGAGTGTTTACTTCAGGTGTCAGATATGCTCATTCAAGTAACGTCAGTTTTGTTTTTATGTTTCAATTAAAATCGACCTATTGAAGATCATAAAGAACCAACATACTAAATGTCTAAATCATAAATGAATAAAAAAATTGGTTGAGTTCGGCAAATTTATTAGAGTTAACAATCTCTGAAAAAACTTTCTAACCACAATCTTCATCTAATTTCTCCATATCACCACATCGTAAAATCCGTTAAAAAAATTACCGCCTATTCTATAAAAGTGCTACATTTCATTAAAATACTCCGTTAAAGTACATACTCGGTCGATAATAAAATACGAGTACTCCGTTAAAAAAGAAGATAAAATGAAAAATGTTGTAATTCACATTTCACACTTTCACTTGGACTTCCCCTGACCTCTCAAACTCCCACTCCTTTCGCGCTCCTCTTCAACCCTAATTCTTCTTAAACCCTAATTTAATTTTACTGATTGCGAATCGCAATCGATTTTCTCATTTAAGGTAATTCAATTTTACTACTTTTTCGATTAATTCAGTTGTGAATTTGAGCTTGTTTTATGAATTACAACTGTAGATAGTTCAATTTATGATTTTAGTAGTTAAATTGTTGATTATTACCAGCATTTTGTTGTAATTGCTGTTAATTTTAGCGGAACATGATAATTTGTTTAAGCTTGTTGTAGAATAGAGTATTGAAATTTCTGATGTCTTTGATTTTGTTATGAATAGATATGTTGCTCCGATACGGTTGTTTTCTCCGAAGGTTTCGATTTTTTGGTCTAAAATGAAGTGTTGAAGTATCGTTTCGAGTTTTTGTTAAAGATTTTTGTGAAATTATGCGACTTTGGATACAGTTTGGAGCTTTAGTATCATCTGTAGTTTAATTCTATATGTTCTTGTAGTTATGGAGTACTTGATAAACCTCTGTATGTTTTGGAAATGGTGATTTGCGGTTATGGCGATAGTGAACTGAAATTTTGAGCTTTGTTTGTTCGATAAGAAGTAACTTCACTGAGTTAAAGAATTTTGATTGTTTGGTGGAAGCATTCCTGTTATAGTTTTGATCACTGGCATTTTCATTTGGTTTCAAGGAAGTGACTGCATTCTCTTATTCAAGTAGAAACTCGAGACCTCCCAAATAGAATAGGTAAACTTGATGAGTGATGAATGAGACCGAGGGAGCTCTTTTCTTAGATTTTCAGGCTTATGGGAAGTTATCTTATCGCCGTTCGTGAAAAGTCTTGAGGCCTATGTTCTTGTGTGGAGTTCATACTCTTGGGAAAACTTGGATACGAGCATTTTGATGAAATCTTGTTACTTTCTGATTATCTGAAGTGTTATCTCCAATGCACCCTCTGCTCTTTCATATTTCGTTAAATTCCTTTTGTTTTTACCTTAACTGCACGCCAAGGAGCTAATTCTCTAGCTTTCCCCCAAATCCGTTTAGTCTCTTGTAGACACATTACCGAATCTTCCTCCTTTTCGTAACCTCCACCATTTTTTTTTGATTTCATGTTAAAGTCCCAATGTTCCATGTTCCAAAGCGCATCTTACAAGTTACTACCCTTAGAACAGCATGAGCCAGAGTTTTTAAAATTAGGTTCATGTCTATAAAGTGTGCTGAGAGTTTGTACGCTTGTTGACACAAACCTAGCAGTGCAAAATCACATGTGCTTAGGTTTGTAAGAGGTAAATTGGATCCCTTTGCTCCCTGAACCTCACTTGCTAATCAAACAAGTGATTTTCTTCCCCTCTCTTTCCCTACAAATCCTTCCATCAACTCGAAGCCTTTGTCTGCATTTTTTTTACCGATGGGAACCCCCGACAGGATCCTAGAACCCTAGAAGTGATACTTTTGTTTCATCTAGCAGTGGACAGGAGGATCCTTGTAATGTTTGTTTGAATTTGTCTGCTGTTAGTTTCCTTCAATTTTTATAGCTTTGTGGTCCTACCCTGGTATCTGTTAGCCATTTCATGAGATTTTGATGGATGGTATTTTATTGAATGTCTCTGTTCTAATATACATCTTTTCCTACTGCAGTGCTTCCCGAGGCGACCTCTTGATGATTCAAGTATAAGCAAATCATTTCTATCTTCATTATCCTTCAATTGGTGAAGCAACAATATCTTTGCTGTTCTCTTTAGTTTCTGAAATCAAGATGCTATCACTAGATCTCTCTTTCTCCACTGCCCTGAACCCTTCTTTTGCCAATCCCATATGGCGTCGGCATAAAAAAACGCTGAACCCACGCCCTACTCCTATAACCCTCACCTATTTCCATAAGCCCCTTAAATCCTTGTCTGTCCAAAACACCAATCACTCATTTCCATGCCAAAAACCCGACTCTCACCGTCCTCTTCTCCATCCTCCTGCTGCTGGCCGGAGTAAGAAAACCCCGTCAACTGGCCGAATTTTGGGCAGTGCTGAGCTTCGCCGCGAAGCAAAGCAAAATGCGAGAAGGAAATCCAGGAAGCTGGCTGAAAGCCTCTTTTACAGGCTAAAAAATCCGCATAAAAACCATCCTGATAATTTTTCAGAAGAAGAGCTCCAAATGATTGGATTAGGATATGATAGAATGGTCAGATTTATGGACAAAGATGACCCGAATCTTAAACATCCAAATGATTGGTACAAGTATGGAGAATTTGGACCTTACTCTTGGCGTGGGATTGTTGTGGGTGATCCTATCCGTGGTAGGTTCTCAGACGAGTGTGCCCACATCATTGGTACTGTTAAAGACCATGAGGAATGGGACGTGATTGAACAGCATGATATGGCTGTGGACTTTGGGGAGAGGTTGAGATCATTGGGTAAAGATGTTGGGTTGCAAAATTATTGGGTTTTTGTTCGGCATCCGAAATGGAGGCTTAATGACTTGCCATGGGAACAATGGACTTTGGTGAGTGAAGTGGTGCTTGAAGCTGGGAATCAGAGGTTGGATAAGTGGACTTTGATGGGTAGGTTAGGGAACAAAACAAGGGAATTGATTACTAAATGTGCTGCTTGGATGAGACCCGATATAATCTATGTCAAGAAACCTGTCTTTCAGTGCCGGTTTGAGCCTCAAGCTAATTTCTTCAAACCATTATTGCCGTTTCTCAGCCCTGATTCAGAAGGAGATTTTTTGTTCGAGTTGAAGGACGACGAAGGGAGGGTTGAGTTGGTTACTTATTTTGGTGGATTGTGTAAGATTGTTAAGGTGAACCCAAAGGCATATGTCGATGATGTGGTGAAGGCATATGATAAGTTGAGTGATGAAAAGAAGTCTAAATGTCTCGAGTTCTTGTTGATGAACCATCCGGTGCAGCTCCTACATCCTTACACCAAGGAATGGAAAGCCAAGTTAGAAGAGATGGAGTTGGGATGTGATGCTCCCGAAGACGACGACAATGGTGTTAAGGATGAGATAGAGTTTACAGATTGGGTTGAGGATGAAGGGGATGGGAAAAATGACGATGGGGAAGAGGATGGTTCTGTTTCGGATGATGACATTGTGATGGAATCCAATGAAGGGGACGATGAAGAGGATGATGAATCCGAACCAGATGAAGAGGATTCAAATCCAGAAGAGGACGAGAATTATTGGAAAGAACAGTTTCAAAAGGCGATAAGTAGCAACGATGCAATGGAGAAACTTGTAAAACGAAGTGTTGAAAAGTCAAATAAGGTTTACGAGAAGCAGCTAAAGGAAATGGAGGAGAGAGAAATGGAGGAGAGGAAAAGGGAGGATATGGAAATGGCGAAGAAGGAAATGGTAGGGAGTGATGATGATGATGATGATGGAGATGAGTTAGAGTTTAGAGGCAAAAGAGCGAAGGTAAGTCGGGAAGAATGGAAGGTTGTCGGATTGGGTCGGTGGAGGAAGAGGGTTAAGAAGAGTAGGATACCTCCTGAGATGTTCTTGAGAGCTGCAGTTAGACCGTTTACCTATAGAAATCTTGTGAAGGAGATTGTCTTAACCAGGCACGCAATCATAGACGGTGAAATTGATCTGAATAATTGAGACATCTGCTACCTGGCTTAAGTTTTTGCTCCCTTAAGATCAGCGGCCAGAGCAATAGGCGGTACGGTACCAGTTTTCCGTTGAGTCTTGAATTTATAGCAATCAGAGTCAGCTGCTATTATTGATGCAATTTTTGTTAGAGATCACTCGGAAGCAGGATTTTTACATGTTTTCAACGCAAACACGCTATGTGCCTGTATGGCTTTATGCATACGACCCCCTCCTACTGTGGGCGATGTTGTATAGTGAGGTATTCGCGTAGTACTAGTGTTCCCTCTTAAAAACGATGTTTGTATATTTATTGAACCAACATTAATCCTACAGGGCCATAGCCTTTTGTTATAAACTGTCAAGACGAGTGGTCTTGACTAGTGAAAGTCTGTATTTTCCATGCGTTAGTTATTACTGTGTAATACTCACATAATTTTACGACAATTTACATGTATACAGAGTATAATATGGTAAGAGACGAGATTCCATAGAGGAAAGATGCTTAAAAATCGCAACAGGGACCAAGTAATTCAGGTTTTACAGGAAACAGGAAAATTTTGGCCTCAAGTTTCAATGTTGATAGGGGTCACTGCAGTAAACGATCAGCAAAACGTGATGGAAAGGCGAACTAGCTTAGCAAAATAATTCTACAGTTCCCATTTACAAAATAGATATCAGAATGACCATTGCAGAGTCGATGTACAGTCAGCAACAGGCAACGAATCAGTTCATAGAAACTCAAATTAAGCCTTCACATCGAAAAATTCCTCTGGAAGATAAAACTTCAGTCCAATGGCCTGCAATTCCAGCAGAAATACGGTTTGGTAAATTCAATCGGCAAATGATATAATTGCAGTGTACAATCTAATCACGTTTACTGGCTTACCGCCAAAGGTATAACCTAAAAGCCAACAATATTTGAAAGTGCTACCCAGATCAATGCAATTTTTCCGACATCTTGCAAGCATAACAGCAAACTATCATACTGTATACGCTATGCACGACATCGAGTTAAGGTCCCAAGTCCCAACTAGCAAGTAAATATCATGTAAATCAGATCAGACCACACACCCAAAAGGGGTACATACAGAGACTAAACGGTTGAACAAATTAAATTTTTATCCTGGAGACACAGGAGAAATTTCGAGTGGGGGAATGGTAAGTCTAATTGACAAGATCTTAAAATTGGTATGCAGTACAAAACGATTGCAGATGACAATACAAGTCACTGCTGGTGAAACCACCTATTTATGATGTCAACTACCGGCTCACTGATGTAGTGATGTGGGTCTACGATCTAGTACTAGGCAATATAACAACGGTAATCAAATTCAGTGAAGAATCTTCAGAATACCTGAGCAAACTTAATATCAGCGTCACTGTGATCTTGCTCTCTCCCCGCTGCATCACCCACATAAAAGGATCTGCTCACACAAAAACTTGCATTAGCAGTATAAACATACAAAGTACTCCTACAGAAAAACAATATCTTGCAACATAAAAAACTTTCAGGTTTAAACATAGTACTGAGCACAAAACATAAGAGATGAGGAATTACTGATCCATATCAATCGCAATGCCAGAATTGAAATGTTTTTCCATTACTCGCCACATTCCTGGTTGGGGTTTACGATATGCATCCTTTCTACCTTTTGTATCAAAACCACATGCTATAAAAACCTGCGAACGATGTGACAGACTCAGTTAGTATGCCTTATACAATACACTTGCTAACAACCACGGACATTCATCATGCTATTATGTAGGCTGGGAAGCATGGAAGTGAAATCACAAATCTCCAGATAACAGCAGACACTTCACCCTGCCTATAAATTAGTCGCCATTAACTAGTACTAGACCCTTTTTCATTATAATTCCGTCCACAATTACTTTGATATATACCTGCATTGGGACATCAACTTCCTTGATAAAATTGTTGAGCCTTCCAACTTTTGAGTCCACGGCCTTTTGTCTCTTTTTAGTCCAGCGATCTATGTTAGATTCATTAGTGAATACTACCTGAAAGAGTAACACTCATAGTCATACATCCACAAAACGAAGGGCTCCCCCACATTAGAAGCTCAACTTCTTTTGGGAAGGACGGAAGCTGCCACATAAAAATCTATAACGGGGTGAAGTGAGAGCACACCAGCTTGAAGCCGTCGTTATACAGCTTTTGCAACTTGTCAGGAATTGATGGATACATCAGCGACCACTTATCTGCACCAGATCTGAATCACAAAAATAAAAGAAAAAAAAAAACTAAATTTTCCAAAAAAAAACTTAATTTATAACAGACAAACTGAAACCGCGCAAGATATATGGAAAAAAGTAGCCTGCGGGCTCCTTTGCATGACAGTATATATAGAAAGAGAAAAAGAAAAAGGTACAGAAGTTCACAGCAGTAGAAGCACAGAAGAATTCACTACTCTTATGTTGCAGCCTAACAAAATGGAACAGAGCCACAACCTTGAATGGAGTAACTCTTAATGCTTTGTTTAGGGTACACTGGCGGACAAAAATTTATGATGCACAAATTTCAATGTCTAATTATCTTCTTTAGCAGTTCAGGGTATCAACGTAGCAGTTTGTTAGTAACCACAACAAGGTCAAATACAGGATCATACATATAAAGCAAATGACATATCCGCAACTCTATTTTAGTAAGAATTAACTTTTCCTTTGTTTGCTTTTATTACATTCTCATAATCTCATGCTCACTGCCTGATTTTTATGATCAAACATTCAAACTTTGCTCTATTTGCAGAAACGCTCCTAAATTGCATCCATATAAAATAATGACGCTCCTAAATTGCATCCATATAAATAATGACGCTCCTAAATTGCATCCATATAAAGTCTTAACAAGAAAATGGATGAATATTTTACATACACTTTAACATCTGTGTTTGCTAGACACCCATCAAAATCAAATGCTGCAATTTTACTTGAATCACGAAGGCCATCATCCTACAATGAAGGGGAGAAGAAATTAGAGACAAATGATTATAAATGACATGAAAAAACACAATAATAAATATACCTATAAGGCATTTCAAAGGAAGCTACGATTAGATATTGCAACTGCTTAGGTTTGGAATAGTCATGAAGGGAGATGATTTTGAGAGAGTAGCATTAACGAAGCTACTAATTAACCAATAAACATAGAAAATAGCACGGCTGCGTTTGATATGATGCCTCACCTTCTCCAGAAAAATGATAGAGTGGAACGCTCTCCATTTTGGCTGTAAAGTTGCATCCTGAATACAGAAAAACGTCCGAAAAAAATTAAGCAAAGAAGAAATAGATTTAACAAAAACTTGCATGACTACACAAAATTAAGAAAAACAACGTAGAAGTAAAACAAGAAAACTACAATGAGAGAAAATGGTATCCTAACTTAAATTCAAGAAATTCCTCACCTTATACATATCCTTTATATCAGATACTTCAAGAGCAATCTCAATCTCTGCATCGTCACTCACAGAAAGCTGAGAGCAAATGTGTTAATAGGACAAAAAATACTTTGAATTGTATGGTTGATCATGTTAAGAATTTTTCTTTTCCAAAATACCGATTATCGACTAGACCTATATTCAAGGCATGTTCCAGAATCACTCCCGGGGAAGGTAGGCTAGTGTATTCTTGGTTAACAATACATGGAGCCCTCAAAAAAGAAAAGAAAAACAAACCTCTTACCTTCATTTTCTTTGGTTCTTTTTCCACTGAATCCACATCCCCGTCTCTATCTTTAATCTGTAGTACAAAATTATAATTGCAATCACGATCTCTGGAGTATTTTTTCCATGTAAGCTTAATTACATAGAGGACTTGTCAGAAACGTATGACTAAAGAATTTAGTATCCAGATGAAGTACGACCTCTTATCCTTATATGTCATTTCGTAACTAATCAATAACAGTAAATATGGTGAGTACTAAACACTCTCAAGTACAGATATCCTGAACATGATATGTTTGCCATAAACATATAAATTAAGCTACCCATATCAATACTTCGAGCTTTAGCATTGACATGATTCAATACAAGCTATTCCAATATGAAAAGAGTGACTTTGCAAACTAGTGATAAACTTTATGACGGACAATTTTTATTGTCTTAAGCACGCATAAGAGCCACTGAAACATGTGAATCACCTTCTTTTTCTTGTTACTGCTCTGCTTCTTTTCAGCAACTGCACTCTCAGATTGCTCACCGGTATCTTTCACCTGCGGAAAACCAGTTCTATTTTAACCATTCAAGTAGATCTAACTACGAGATTAAAAATCTGAAACTGTCACATGAAAGCTT
>JAGPOY010001790.1:12507-28779 GCA_018983105.1 Silene uniflora
CTCTTACTAGTAACCTTTTCAAGTACCGCTTTGATTTGTCGATTAGAAACCTCCACTTGCCCACTCGTTTGAGGGTGGTAGGCAAGCGCGGTCTTGTGCTTCACTCCATGTGATTCTAGTAAGGCCTTGAAGGTATTCTTCCGGAAATGCGATCCTCCATCACTAATAACCACTCTCGGTGCCCCAAATCTAGGAAAAATAGTCCCCTTGAAGAATTTCATAACCACCTTGGAGTCGTTTGTTGGGGAGGCAACGGCTTCAATCCATTTGGACACGTAGTCCACCACCACTAGAATGTACTCGCTCCCACAAGGGTTTGGAAACGGTCCCATAAAGTCAATCCCGCAACAATCAAACAACTCAATCTCGAGAATATTGTTTAGCGGCATCTCATTCCTTTGCCCTATGCTTCCGGTTCGTTGGCAAGCATCACAAGATTTGACCAAATAGTGTACGTCTTTGAACATGGAGGGCCAATAAAATTCGCCTTGGAGGACCTTGGCAATTGTTCTTAGTGTGGCCAAGTGTCCCCCATAAGCGGAATTGTGCATCCTATCCACAATCTCAAGCCCTTCTTCTCTTGAGACACAACGCCGAAACATCCCATCTCCACACTTACGGAACAAGTGTGGGTCATTCCAAAAGTACCTCTTCGCATCATGTTTCAACTTCCTCCTTTCTCTAGGACCAAGCTCTTCCGGAATGAACTCATTAACAACATAGTATGCTAGGTCCGCAAACCATTGCGTTTTCTTATCAATTGCCATAAGGCTATCTTCCCTCAACCATTCATTGATTGGACCACTCTCGTCCTTAACCCCATGTTTCTCAATGGTTAACCTCGATAAGTGATCCACCACTACGTTTTCGGTGCCCGCCTTGTCCTTGATTTCGATATCGAACTCTTGAAGAAGCAAAACCCATCGTAAGAGTCTAGGCTTTACATCCTTTTTAATCATTAGTTGTCTCAAGGCGGTGTGATCGGAATAGACCACCACCTTGGATCCTACCAAATATTGGCGAATTTTCTCGATAGCGTGAACAATAGAGAGCATCTCTTTCTCGGTAGTTGTGTAATGGCATTGAGCTTGATCACGAGTTTTGCTCGAGTAATAGATCACGTGGTGCTTCTTATCCACGGTTTGGTCTAATACCGCGCCAACAGCGAAGTCCGAAGCATCACACATAATCTCAAACGGTAGATCCCAATCCGGATCTTTAATAATCAGAGCCGAAACCAAAGCTTCTTTCAACCTAAGAAAAGACTCAAGGCACACATCATTAAATTCAAATGGGGCATCCTTGAGGAGGAGGGAGGTTAATGGCTTTGCAATCTTTGAAAAGTCTTTGATAAACCGCCTATAGAAGTCGGCATGTCCAAGAGAACTTCTCACCCCTTTCACGTTTGTGGAGGGTGCTAAATTTTCTATGACCGCCACTTTTGCGCCATCAACCTCTATCCCCCTCTTGGAGATGACATGCCCAAGTACAATTCCCTCTTCCACCATGAAGTGACACTTTTCCCAATTGAGAACCAAGTTATGGTCCTTACATCTTTGCAATACATCGTCTAAGTTAGCCAAACCATGGTCAAATGAGTCTCCATGGACACTAAAATTGTCCATGAAGACTTCCATACTCTTCTCTAGGAAATCCGAAAAGATTGCCATCATACACCTTTGGAAGGTGTCGGGTGCATTACACAACCCAAACGGCATCCTTCGGAAAGCATAAACTCTTATGGGGCAAGTAAAGGTTGTCTTCTCTTGGTCCTCCGGGTGAATGGGTATTTGAAAGAACCCGGAGTAACCGTCAAGAAAACAATAGTACTCGTGCCCCGCAAGTCTCTCTAACATTTGGTCTATGAAGGGAATAGGGAAATGGTCTTTTAGGGTGGAAGCATTAAGCTTGCGGTAATCTATACACATTCTCCATCCCGTAAACGGCCTAGTCGGCAAGTGGGTCTCGTCCTCTTGTTCAACCATTGTTACTCCACCCTTTTTGGGGACAACGTGAATGGGGCTCACCCACCGACTATCGGTGATTTGGTAAATGATCACGGCCTCAAGTAACTTTAAGACTTCATTTTTGACAATTTCGGCCATTCTGGGATTTAATCTACCCAAACCATCGACCTTAGGTCGGCTTCCCTCTTCAAGAACAATTCTATGCATACAAAGACTCGGACTCAAACCCTTTATATCATCAATTGAATAGCCTAGTGAGCCCCTATGGGTTTTCAACACTTTCAAAAGCTTCTCTTCTTGGAGTTCACTAAGCTTTGAGTTGATTATAACGGGGTAAGTCTCCTCCTCACCAAGGAAAGCATACTTTAGTGAGGGGGGAAGGGGGTTTAGTTGTACCTTCGGAGGGGTCAGGCCCTCAACCTTTTGGAGAAGATCGTCATATACCTCATGATCTTCTTCCATTGCTTCTTCATGAAGTGAGACTTGAAAAGCCTCATCTTTTTGCTCCTCCTCTCTTGCCAATTCTTTCAAAACCTTTTCTTCAATTTCTTCTACCATGCAAATCCTAGCTACCTTTGTGCTTTTCACAATCTTAGGGAGGTTAAATTCAACAACGTCGCCTAATATCGTAAAGGTTAGCCGCCCATCTTTAGCGTCAATCACGACTCTTCCGGTGGCCAAAAAGGGCCTACCAAGGATGATGGGGGTGTTGCTATCCTCCGGGATATCAAGGACAACAAAGTCGGTGGGAATCAAATACTTTCCTATCTTCACGGGTACATCCTCAAGCATCCCAAAAGGGCGTTTCACAGATCTTGGATCCCAACTTTCCTCGCAACATTCAAAGGTAATACGCTCACACTTGCTCCCAAATCAAACAAGGCTCTAGTAATAGGAACACCACCAACTAGACAAGGGATGGAAAAGCTCCCCGTGTCCTCACATTTCTTTGGCATTTTGTTTAAAAGTACGGCACTACATGCATGCCTCTTCCATAGCCATGACTTGTGGTTCACCCAAGGTTCTTTTCCCCGCTATAATGTCCTTTAAAAACTTGGCATATGTTGGCATGTTTATTATCAGTTCGGTAAAAGGTAAGGTGATCTTAAGTCCTTCAATGATTTTGCAAAAGTTAGCAAACCTGAGGTTCTCCTTACCCTTTAAAGCTCTAGTGGGATATGAGATGGTAGTCAAAATTTGAGAATTAGAGGGTACCTCTTGAGTGGGCTTTTTGCTTGGTACCTTTGGTGTAGGTTCCAAGACCGCGTTTCCATGGGCATCAACCTCTTATTCCTCATAAGGGAGCTCCTCAACAAACCCATCAACATCTTCATCCATTTGCTTTGTCCCGCTTGAAGTTGCTTCACTTGTGATGATCCTTTCCCTTGCTTCCCTTATCCTAGCATCTTCACCCATTTCCCGATCATTGTAGGGGTCCTCAAGCTCAACCCCGCTCCTCAAGACTACCGCATGGGCTTGGTGATTTGCCACGACATCCTTGGAGCTTTGGCCTTGAGCGAGGAGCCCTCCCGGTGGTCTTTGTGGATTTAACAAAGCAAGGGGAGCCATTCGAGCTTCCATTTCTCTCATTTCCTTTTGATGAGTAACCCTTTGGTTAGCCAACTCTTGTTGATTTGCTACCTTTATGTTATTCATGTCTTGAGTGTGTTGTATTTGCATGCTTTTCAAGACCTTCAAGATTTCATTTTAAGAGTTGTCAACCACGGGCTCTTGGAAGGGTTGGTTGGCTATGGGAAGTGGGAACCCATAGTCATACCGATTGTTGTTCCCGTGGTTGTTGTTCTTCTGATTCCCTTGGTTGTTTTGGTTTGAACCTTGGCCTTGTTGGAAGCCTTGGTTGTTTGAGTTTGAACCTTGGTTTGTTAGAAGTCTTGGTTCACTTGGTTGTTTTGCATAAACCCTTGCTCATAAATGCCTTGTTGGAAACCTTGACTTGCTTGGTTACTTTGATCCCCTTGGTAGAAACCTTGGTTACCCCCGAGTTTTGATTGTTTCCCCATTGGTTTTGATTCCCAAAGTTGTTCCGTTGGTGTTGCATGCTACCCCTCGGTTGAGAGAATCCGGGTGGGTTCATGCCTTGTTGGATTTGGTGTGGGTTTTGCACATTTTTGCTCTTGTAACTCAAAAGGGGACTATTTCTCATTCCCGCATGATAATAGTTGGAGCCTGGGTTATAGGCATTTTGATTGTTGAAGGGTGGCCTTGGAGGCCTCATGTTGTTGTTATAGCTTTGAAAAGCATTAACATCTTGAACATTGTCATCGTACCCCACATTGTAAACATTGTTTGCACACACCACATGTGTGTGCCCCATTCCTCCACATGCCTCACAAGGCAAAGATTGAACAACCTCCTCCATAACCGGCCCATATAAAGAGCTAGCTTGGTGGACTTGTTTCCGGTTCATAGCTTCAAGTTGCTTTGTCAAGACATCAAGTTTTGCATTGGTCTCCGCATTAGAGTACGGTGTATTCTCCGGAGGATATCGACTATTCCTTCTTAGAATGTTTCCCCTTGATCCATAGTTAGATTCCGAGTCAACCATCTTCTTAATCGATTCCGACCCTTCCTCATTTCCAAGGTGATCAAAGCCTCCCCCCGCGGAGGCGTTCACCATTTCTTTGGTACGTGGAAGAAGGGTTTGAAAGAAAGTTTGGGTGATAGGCCATGCCGGAATTCCATGATGGGGGCACCGGGCTATCAAGTCTTGATATCGATCCTATGCCTCTCCCAAAGAATCTCCTTCCTCTTGTTGAAAGGTATGGATTTTGGTCTGGAGCATGGCCGTTTTGGAAGATGGGTATTACTTAGCAAGGAAGGCTTTTGCAATTCCATCCCATGTAGTAAAGGTATCCGGTGGGTGAATGTTCAACCACCGGTACGCTTTATCTTTAAGTGGAAAGGGAAAGAGCATCATCCTTAGAGTGTCCTCGAGTACCCCACTCCTCTTCATTAAGCCAACTTTACTCTTGAATTTGCGAAGATGAGCATGGGCATCCTCGTCGATATTACCCCCGAATTGATCTCTCTCAACTAACCCGATTTGGGTGGGATGGATTTCAAAGTTGTTTGGGACAATGGTGCCAAAGTTTATGGGGTTGCAAGTATCATTATGGTTAGGCCGATTGTGGTCTCTCAAAGCCGCCATATTGTGGTTGTTTGGAGGTGGAGTGTTTGGTGGTGTGTTAGGTAGTAGTAGGTTATGGAACGGGTTTTCTTCCCTTGGATCAATTGTGTCGGTTGTTTGTTCTTGAGTAATGATCTCAAGGTTCGTTTGGGTGATTGTTGTTGCTTGGTTTGTAGTTGCGGTTTAGGAGGTTACACGAATCCTTCTCAAAGTCCTATGTCGTAAGGTTCTAAAGAGCCTTTCCGGATCGGAGTTGTAGAACAAACCGTTGTCGTTACCTCTAGGCATACAACTCAAATAAACCGTTAGACTCACACATGTTCAAACAATTCAAACAAGCAAATATAGGAAAGACAATCAAACTTAATCAATGAATATGACCACTAAACAAAGATTAATCATAGGTATACGAACATGTGATAGAAGCAAAATGTTAGAACTATTTTTATCTCAATGTTGACAATTTTACATTACATTTTAGTGCATGGCTCCTCTACCCCTTAGACAAAAGATTCTACTCACTCATTTTAAAATGTAAACTAAAAACATGCGATAAATTAAACATGATGATAATAGAATTATATTAGACTAAGAGATTAATAAGAGAGACTAGAAATAAGAATTACCGAAATGTAGATCAAAACTTGCAAGAAGAGCAGTGAACAACCCAAGAACAACAATAAGAACTTGTATTAAAATTTGAATGGAAAATGTTTAACAATTGAAAGCTTAAACTACTTATGAGATTACAAGAGAGTATGAGAATTTTCTAAGTGTAAAAGTGTGTAAAATGTGTCGCACTATAAATAGGAGGTGAAATGTAAACAATTGAAGAGAATCCAAAGTTCCTAGAATTGGCCCGTCCCGATCGGGAACCCCTCGACCCGATCGGGAACGTAGGTCTCTCGGTCAATTCTCTTAAATCCTTGATTAATTGCAAAGGTATCCAATGTTTAGCGTTTAATGGCATGATTAATCACCCTGTTAATGCCATTTGACCTAGCATCCTAAACATTTTGGCATCTTATGCTTCTTGACTTGACTTGGACTTTAAGTTATGGGCTTGACTTTAGTTGACTTCTCATTTACATTTTTGTTGTAATTTTGATCCATCATTTGCCATACAACCCATTCAAATACTCCATGCAAGTCCAAAGTTGAACTCTTGCTTAGCTTTGTATTAGTAGTGATCCATTATTGTAGATTTTAGCTCAAAAAGCTAAGTGTTCCTACAAAACGTGTTTGGGAAACAATACACACTAGAAATACAAATGTTAGCTAAAAACACTAAGAATAGCGCTAAATACCATGCAACATAGAGCTAACATAGGGGGTTAAAGTGTATAAATAAAGTACTTATCAGCCATAAACATTGGTTAAGTGTGTTAATTCGTTCTAAAAGTCGAGAGGCACAGAATTTGAGTTAGATTTTGCATGTGGTAGTAGAACGACCTAGTAAGATCGAGAGCCTCTAGGACCCGTTCTATGGTTGACACTAATGTTGAGAGGCGGGTGTCTATAAGCCTAAACAATTATCGTTATTATCAATTCCTATGTTTAACTTGAACATTTACATAACTTGCATGTGTGACCCGACCTCCCTAGACTCTTCTTTTACTATTATTATTTCATCACCAACCCAAAACCAATCGTGACCGACCTTGATAGAATACACTCCATAACAACTTGTTTAGCAACTCCCGTCTCTTTGTGTTCGACCCCTATTACTACATTTATTTGTGTTTAGGGTAATTATCTTTGTATAGGTGCGCGACATCCTATCAAATTTTGGCGCCGTTGTCGGGGAGCACGGTTTTGTTTGCTAATTACGTGTTGAGTTTTATCTTGTTTTATTTTGTCTCGGGGAACACTTGTTCCTTGGGATCTCCTCCCCTTTTCTTTGTAGTTTTAGTGCCTATTTTGTAGGTAATAAAGCTTGGCCTTTCATAATGAATGACAGATTCGTCCCACAACTCAAAGATGATCCTTTTCATGATTATCTTGCCCGATTCTATCATTTTATGGAAAGTCTCATAACTCTTGGA
Source organism: Silene uniflora (assembly GCA_018983105.1). Taxonomy (NCBI): domain Eukaryota; kingdom Viridiplantae; phylum Streptophyta; class Magnoliopsida; order Caryophyllales; family Caryophyllaceae; genus Silene; species Silene uniflora. The sequence goes on from JAGPOY010001790.1 coordinate 19,668, forward strand.
CATGTTCTTGATGGGGATTACATGGGTCATCTCGTGCTTGATGGCATGTGTCTTGAGACCCGCGAAATGGCTCTAAACATGAGTAATGGGAGTGTCTACCACATCATCGGGCCGGAACTTTGAAATTTCTTGGACTTCATGGCTTCCCAATATCGGGAGTTCGAGATAGGTCGCCAATTCCGTTTATGGCGTATTCGAGAGGAGCTCAAGGAGATTAAAGCTCAATTGGACCAACTTTCTCAAGAGGAAGCAAGAGTAAGGAAGCTTATTGTCTCAAAATCTGCTCTTTCACGTTTCCAACGTGAGCCTATTTTCCCTCCTTTTGCCGCAGCACCCTCCTAATGTGAGTCTCAGCCTCCTAATGACTGTGAATTATTGGATGACGATAACGAAGGTCCAACTTTCGTTATTGAAATACCCCCTATTGTTATACCAATTCACCATTTTGTAGAGGTAGTAGATGAGACACTTGCCATGGATGATGTTGGGACCGTTTGTCATGAAAAGGATGGGGTTTTTCCCGAGTCATTAGAATCCGTTGAGACACCTTTCGTGGTAGATATAGTTGACTCTTTCGAGGTTGATGAAGGACTTAAAGATGAACAGATAGAGGTTAAGTGGAATGAACCCCCCATTGTTTATGAGTCCTACCACCTAAAATTTTCATACCACCAATTTGAGACCATTCATAATTATAATTCGCGCACTAACGGTTTATTTTATGGTCTTAAGGATGATGCTCCATCTCTTGCTGACGAGTGGAGTGATACGGTGGTCCTATTTGAAATCTCTAATGAGCATTTTGATAAGATTCCTCCTTTCTTACCTTTGATCTTTCATTCTTATGTCTTATCAATTGCTTACATATGCTTGTGTATTGCTCATGCGCAGTTTTATGACCGACTTTTAAGGGCGTTGACATGATTGTTAGAGGACGAAAGAGTGCTCATTTTGGAAAACTAGTTTTATTTATCCTTTTTAAGACAATTTATTGTTTTTGGACAATTGCAATTTCAATTTGGTTTTGATGTAATAGTTTAGACAGTATGACATTTAGCTTGATTTAGTATTGTAGTAGCTTGTCTTTCGCAAGTACTTTGATACTTGGATTGGATTACCCCGTTTTCAAGCTAGCTTAGGGGAGGTTTCTACACTTTAGTATGCTTTCTTTAAATTTCCTTCCTTTATTTCCGCACATGTGTCATCCCATCTCCCCTTATTGGTTTTTGTTTGTCCATCTTTGTGTCACACATTGAGGACAATGTGTGTTCTAGCTTGGGGGAGGGATTTAGTGTGTCTAGTTATGGGAAATTTACCTAAAATTTACCTAAAATCTTGATAATTGAAAGTAAAAGTCTGATGTTGTGCCCACCCATGTGTCTTTTTTTGCATATTGTCATTTATCTTTGCATTTCCCTTATTGTATCTTTTTAAGCTAATAAATCATGCTTTATTGTCGGAATTTTGCATTCATGGGGATGTCTTGACATAGTGGGCGAGGGATGAATTTTGGACAAAGTACACTTGATCTTGACATTGGTAAACTACATATTTGGTAAGGTAGAGCCTCCAAAGGCCGGTGCATCTATACCCGGTATCGTCTAGGTGTGTGTAGTTTCTCCTCTTGGTGTGCGTTACATCTATACGCACAAGTATGGTTTTTTGTTCCATTTCTTATGAGTTTTGCTATCATGATTGCATTTAGAAGCCATTCACTTGTTTGCTTACAAAATTTTTGCCCAAAAATTGCCCATTTACTAGCCATATAAAAAAATTGCCTACCTTTGTTGAGCTATTGACTTGCTACTTGTGATTGGGGTGATCTCTTATTTGGGATATGGTTATTTGTTACTGTTGTAAGCGTTTTTGTTACGGGATTGCTTACTCCCGTAATTTGGTGAATGATGGTGAAAAGGAAAAAAAGAAAGAGTTGAAAAAGGAAAAAAATATGAGAAGAAAAGAAATGAAAGAAAAAGAAAAAGAAAAATTATGAAATAGAAGAAGAAAGAAATATAAGTTGTTTCCATGTTTGAGATATATTGTTTTGGGAAGTACTCTCCCGTGCTATAAAAAAAATGAGTCATCATCCTATTTTTGGCTCTAGTTCTTGCTCTTGGGAAAGGTTGAGGTTGGAATAGGCATTCTTTTCACATTTGGTTTGTTACTAGCTTGACATTAACTCCACATGACCAAAAACATTTGTCCACCTTCTTACCTATTTCCCCTAGCATTCTTCTTTGTTCTTGGCTTCTTTTCTTGTGCATATTTGATCATGATTAGCATTGTCTTGTTGATTTGGAATGTCTACCATACTAGATTGTGGGCGTATTCTCTTGAGTCCTAGATAGGAGAGTGTCATTCACATATATTTTGCCATGTTTATTTTATGAGTGTGAGTGTTTTCCCGTGAGGAGTCCGGTGTCAATAAGATCATGCAAGAGTTGAAATGTCCATGAGAAGTCCTTTATGCTACGTCGTCATGTAAATCTCATCCATGTTGTTGCATTTTCCCTATGCTCATGTTGTTTCGGGATTTGATTCATCATTCTTTAAAGTTATTTAATGGGAATTGCATTTGGATAGTGATGGTAGTTGCTCATTCCCTTGTTCTTGTCATACATTGTATTGTGTGCTTGTTTGAGAACAAGCAAGAGTTTAGCTTGGGGAAGTTTGATAAGTCCATTTTATATATAGTTTAACCCCTATGTTAGCTCGGTTTTATTTGTTACACTTTATTTAGTGTATTTGTGAGCTAATTTCGTGTTCTAGTGTCTTTGCTTGGTTTGACATGTTTTGTAGGTGCTTGAGCTTCTAGGAGCTAAAATCTACCAAGTATGCAAGGGTAGAGTGCAAGGCTAAGTGAAGAACAAGTGTTGGACTAGCATTGCCATATTGCATGGGTTTTGCATGAAGAAAATGTTGGATTGAAGTTTGTAATGCAAGTGAAGTCAACCTATGAAGTCAAACCTAAATTCAAGTCCAACTTAAGGTGGAATCTTTGGATGCTTAGAGGAGCTTAGAATGCCAAATTATAGTCTTAATCGAGTGATTAAACAAGGCATTAAAACACCAACATAGGATTCCATGGCATTAATGCAAGAATTGAAGAGAAATAACTCGGAAACTCACGTCCCCAATCGGGGTTGCCTCTCTCTTGATTGTTTACGTTTCACCCCTTGCTCTTATATAAAGGGGGTTGATCCGACACTTCTTACACACCTCCTACATCACTTTTATACTCTTGTTTCATTCCTTAGGTTAGCTTAGATTAGATTTCCCTTAAGCATTTCATTTATGTTATTTACATTTCCATCAACATTTCAAGTTATAATACAATTTACATTCAACTATTTGTTCTTTAAGTTTCATTTCCTTTGTTGAGGTAATTTAATTTCTAGTATTATATTGTTATATCATTTCCATGTTCACTTTATCATTTATCATTATGCAAGAGTAGTTAAATTGGTCTAGGGAATAAGGGAAGTCATGCATAAATAGTTTTTGCAATTGTTGAATTGGGTTGTTATAATATCATTTAACTTGTTTCTATCACATGCTCGCTTTATTTTGATTAATCTTTGTTTAAAGGTCATAAACATTCGTTAAGTGTGTTAATTCGTTCTATAAGTCGAGAGCCACGGAATTTGAGTTAGACTTTGCATGTGGTAGTAGAATGACCTAGTAAGATCGAGAGCCTCTAGGACCCGTTCTATGGTTGACACTAATGTCGAGAGGCGGGTGTCTTTAAGCCTAAACAATTATCGTTATTATCAATTCCTATGTTTAACTTGAACATTTACATAATTTGCATGTGTGACCCAACCTCCCTAGACTCTTCTTTTATTATTATTGTTTCAGCACCAACCCAAAACCAATCGTGACCGACCTTGATAGAATTCACTCCATAAAAACATGTTTAGCAACTCCCGTCTCCTTGTGTTTGACCCCTATTACTACATTTATTTATGTTTAGGGTAATTATCTTTGAATAGGTGCACGACATCCTATCAAACTGTCCCATGTATATACATTTTCTATATTATATTAAAGTGATTATAATTTTGATTTAAAAACTTTAAATTTCATTTAACAAAAAGGTATCGTATGAAAATTATATAATTAGATTGTGGCAAAAAAAAATGCCATCATTAGAGTATAAATAATATACATTTCTTGAATATGTGTATTAGTTCTCCTAAATGATTGACTAGATAGGGCATGTTAGTATGTTATTGCTTACTCTAGTTTAATCATATCATGTAATGTCCGTAAGTTGATATATCGTCTTTGCACTTTAATAATCACTCAACCTACTTAACTAATCTTGTGTTTAATGGTACCTACCCTATTGAATGAGGACACTTCTTTTCTCTAATAAATCCTAAAACCAACCCTTTCAACCACCTTCAAATGGATGTCTCTTGCTCTTCAAATTGCTCAAAATCCATCATTTTCAATACCCAAAGACCTCACCTTTTGACTTCAATACACTTCTTTTCTCTAATAAAACCTAAAACCAACCCTTTAAACCACCTTCAAATGGATGTCCAAGTGATTGTAATTATTGGAAAGGAGATAGAAGCAATTGAGGGCAAATTTCTTGAAGAAACAAGTAAAGCGAAAAGTTGGGAGATATAGAAAGGAAAGAAACAGCGTATGCCACTGTTGCTATACTCAAAGGTCAAGATTAAATTTGTCAAGGATTTTTAGGAAATGAAAGCAAAATATAAGAAAACTTATAACGGTGCATTGCCTTGTGGTTTCAAATATGAAGAAAGTCCAATGCAACAATAGTGATCACTGTAACTCAGGCCTTCATTGTCAAACCTCCACCATTTTGAAATCCTTTTCATTATCTTCAAACCGATGACCACACTTCTGCATCCTAAATTTGCTCATACTCAAACTTGTCTTTTGCCCTACACCTCTTGCCCCTCTCTCATTATCATTCGGTGGTGCATTAACTAAACTGTGGTTTAGCCTTGTTGAAATTTGTGTTTGAACAATGTTTAAACTCATGTTTTATGTTGACCTTGTTATTGACTTGCAACTATGCGTATCTTTATGTGACATTTCATGCATGATTATTCTGTGTCCGGCCTTAGCATCCTTTTCCTTTTGATGATGTCAAGAGGGGGGAAAAGGTAAACTTATGTTCTAGTCTCTCTAAGTATATTAACTAACCCATGCCTATGCCTAGTTTCTTGATTAATCCTTGTTTTTGTGGTTTCTTAACTATGTTTGGTACATTTGTTTTAGGTTTTTGCTACATAAGGATAACTTGCCTCCATCTATGTTTCTCATAATGATTCTTGACTAACCATGAAAGGGGGAATATGGGTTAAGTTCAACATTCGTTTTTTGTTGGGTTTGTCATCATCAAAGGGGGAATTTGTTGGGTTCCTTTGATTGATGATGACATGCCCATTTAATGTGTGTTATCTTAGTTTCCCTTTTTATGATTAATTGATCATTTGCAAGTCTTAATCAAGTGCTAATCAAGAGTGTTAATCAAGAAGTGTTGAAACATTTATTTCCCAAGATTTAGAGTCCTTTGTGTCAACAAATGTAAAGGTGACGGAGTAAAGTACTTGTGATGGCAACAGTTGAAACTATTGTTACTCAAGCTACTAACAGTTAGCTGGACGGTCACTTTGGTTTATAACACTTGAAGGAGTCTTTCAATTTCGAAAATCATTCTCTTAATATTTAAAGTGGATGTTTCTTGCCTTGATTTTGAAAGATGGTTTTCAGATTTCTTTTGCAATAATGAATGGAAGATCTTTTGGAAAAGATGTTGTCAATTGGAGTTAAAAATTTTACCTTAATTATGCTAAGACTTCCCTTTGTATTTTGAGAAACTTTGCTCAACTATTTCCCTTTTCATACCAAGTGTCTTCTTGTGTATGTCTTAGCCCTTTTGTTTCTGAAAAAATCAAATGTCTTTCAAGGGTAATTACAAATCTTGTTTTCCTCTTTTGCTTCTTAGAAGCTTGTCCCTTTTGGTGCAAACTTGGGTAAGTCCAAGCCTTTTGTCACATGACCAAAAGCTTGACTTCAAACCCTAGCTTGACTTCCTCTTGTTTGCTCCCTCTATAAAAGGAACACTTCCCCTTCATTCATCCTGACGACTTTTCTGATATTTCATTTTAAGTTTACAAAATCGTTTCAAAGTTTAAAGCTTCTCTTCTTTGCAAAACTTTCTAAAGTCTTCAAGTGTTACAGTTACAACTACTGTTGCCTTTAAGTATTATACTCTCTTACTTAGAATTGTTTGATCATATAAGTTGTCCTTCTCAATTCTCTTGTGAATTAGTTTGAGGAAACTTGATCTTGTAAATATTTCAAGTTAGAGTGTCGAGTTCTTAGACGGAGTAGTCTTCAACTCTTGTCGCAACCGGAGTAGGTTGTTGGTCCCTTTTTATTGTAAGAGTTTTAGTAGTCGGAGTACATCACTAAACTATCAATAAAAGGAAGATTGGACGTAGGCCCTTAGAGTGTTGGCCGAACCAATTCAAAAACCGTTGTGTTGATCACCCTACAATTTAATTTTCGCTGCATTTTATTACTTGTTCTTCTTTTGCTTTGTTCTTCAGTAACAGTCCTGAATAATGTCACATTCGTTATGTAGCTAGCACTTCATTTGCTAAGACGAACCAAGCAACAGTCCGGACCATTGTTATCTTCAGATTTCAACACTCCTTTAAACAACGTGATACACATCTAATTACTCGATTTATTTGATGTGTACGTTTGTTTCTCATATTGGCAACCAACTTACTTTAAATCAATAAAGTTTAAGTTAAAAATTTTAAAATAGTACCTAATTCACCCTCTCCCCCTCTTAGGTACTTGAATCCAAAAACTCTTCACTTTCTCTCCATTTCCTCTCTAATAAACTCTTATTCTAATACTTTTCTCTCTCCATTCATTAACATTATTTTTATGAAATAATTACAACCATTAGATCGTCCCAAGATTCAATCCGGACCGTTCAAAATAATAAATAACCATTTTTTTCAAGTGATCGAGAGAATCCGGACCGATATATGGATTGATACCAAAAATCTAAAAACACAAAATAAAAACAAGGGTCAATTGTTAAACACTACCTTATAAATACACTACTTTGCAAACTACTACCTTTGATTCCATTTTTTGTTAAACACTCCCTTAAACATACATCTTTATGTTAAACACTCCCAAAATACAATTTCTGGCACAAAAAGTCAAGTATCAGGCATTGACCACCGAAGACACGTGATATATTTTATTTTCCTTTAAATAAACTTTGATTTGCCTCTACTTTTTTGCTCCCTTTTTAATTTTCCCTCTTCTACTCTTTATTTCCTCTTTATTAACCATTTAGCTTTCTTTCTTTTCTCTTTATTAACCATTTTTCTTTCTTGGTTTTCTCTTTATATACCCTTCTTCTTTCTTTTTTTCTCTCTCTTATTACTCAAATAAAATACATCACTTGTCTCCGGTGGTCAATGCCGGATACTTGGCTTTTTTTGCCCGAAATTGTATTTTGGGAGTGTTTAACATAAAGATGTCTATTTAAGGGAGTGTTTAACAAAAAATGGAATCAAAGATAGTAATTTGCAAAGTAGTGTATTTATAAGGTAGTGTTCAACAATTGTTACCCCTTAGACCATGCCCAAGCAAGGTCACCGACTGGGTCGTGACCTTGTTGGGTCACCTTAATGACGTAATCAACTCAGAAATCGATGCTAATATTGGTGACCTTTGGTGACCTTGAGTTAGAAAAGGGCAATTGGTGACCCTGAGTTGAGACAAGGGCAATGTTGGTGACCTTCCATGTGGCACCCTTTTATTGGTGGTTGGACAAATAATAAGGAAAAGGCAAACAGAAAAGGATGGCAACCATTCAAGCCTGCAACAACATTGTTGCTCTCTTTTCTGCCAAAGAGGAGAAGGAGAAGGATATTGAAATAAAATTAGAATTGTACAGCAAATCGAAAATAAATAAATTATGAGCATAAATTGAAAAGTTGTATTTTTTATTTGTCTATAAAATGAACTCAAGTTCGACATATTTTGAGTCTTTTTTTTTCTTCCCTTTTACTGGTGCGTGATCCGTCGATGATGAACATGATCCATCGATGTTGAAGATGGGAAAGAATAAATTAATTGAAGATCGAGTGATGAAGATGAAGAATAATTTTGGTGAAATGAATTGATTTGGGGCTGGCAAATTAAGATGGGAACTAATTTGGGGATCGAAATCTGGGTAGAAGAAGCACATTAAGATATGGAATCAGACTTTCTTGATTTTGGAAATGATGATCTGGGTAGGTGATGAAAAATTGGGGAAAAATAAGATTTTGGAGAAGGGTTCAATTTGTTGGATTTTTTGTTTACTGAAACTTTGTTTTGGGCACTGGTTTAACCACGTAAACTTTAGTTCCTTTTTTTTTTCTTTTTTTTTTCTTTTTGTCTTGTGTTTTAATTAAATTAATATTCCAAATCGTATGAATATCATAATCGTTTGAGAAGATCGCCTCAAAAACGATTCGTAGAAATTCATAGTGAGATTCCTGGTCGTTTATTTATTGTCAATACAATTTTAACTCAAATTAATTTTTATTTTTTTTATATGTACACAATAAAATTAATATACTTAGCATATTTGAGTAGTATTTATTTGATTAAAATGACAAAAATAACTTATTTGTAGTAAATAATAATTGAAAGGTAAGAGAGAGGTTTTGGTGGGGTAGTGAATGTGGTAAATGATTGAAAATGTTGGAAAGTGGAAAATGATTGGGTTGGTGATTAAGAGGAAAAATATCGGTGACCCGATTAACGTGACTTTCTGCTTGGGGATGGTCTTAGACCACCCCCAAGCAAGGTTAATTGGGGGCATGGAATGAAAGGTCATCTTAATCACAAATTAATCATCAAATTACCATGACCCATTGGCAAAAGAGGTCACCAATTGACCTCTTTTGATGAAATTAACCCAACCCATGACCCAACATGTGTCATCGTCTGATTTGTTGGGCACACATAAGAAGGACAAGGCCACATCAATTGTCAGCCCCCCTGCAGGTTTTTGTAACTTCATCGTGCTTTTTGTGACAAAAAT
>JAGPOY010001792.1:0-16263 GCA_018983105.1 Silene uniflora
AACAAAATTGGCATTTTTTTTGACCACCAAAGTCAAATGGGGACAACGAATTGTGGTTGGATAGAGTAAGGTTTTATTGGATTTAAAGTAGTTGAGGTCTTATTCTCTTGTTGACATCGTTTTGAACTTCAGAGCAGCTGCTTATACTCAAGTGCACAAATACAATGAAGCCATTGAAGATTGCCTAAAATCCATTGAAATTGACCCAAATTATAGCAAGGCGTACAGTCGGATGGGTCTTGCTTACTACGCACAAGGAAAGTATAGTGACGCAATCAATAAAGGTTTCAGAAAAGGTGAGTATGGCATTTTATGCTGTCATTTACATGAAACGCCAATGAGTCGCACATCCCGGTTTCTGTCCTTTCTGTAAAAAACTGTAGGGTTTTAACTGAATTTTTTTTACTATAAAGGCCTCCTAATTTCTTTCCATATATAACGAGTACAGATAGGAGCTGCTGTGGCATCTGACATATTTTGTGTACACCCATTTGCAGCACTAGAGCTGGATCCAAACAATGATGCTGTCAAAGAAAACATTCGAGTATGCTCATGAATATATACTCCTACTTCATTAGATATTCTGCATTTGCCTGTTCGTGTAATTCCTCTTTCTGAATATATAGGTAGCTGAGCAGAAATTGATAGAGGAACTTGAGCAAAGAAACCGCTCTCAGGTATATCTTCAGTCTTACTAGTTACTACTAAGGGTTTACGTGGGTTGAGGGTTAGGGGGTAATAGAGGAGAAATGCAGAGGGAAATAGGAGTAGTGGTGGTGGTGGTGGTGGTGGGTGGAGGGAGTTATAGATAGCTAATAACTATGCCATTAAGGAGCTAATAGCTACCAATCTTCCCCTTGGCTATTGCATTACTTTGATATGGGGGTAATAATTCTCGCACCACCCCTCATCCTTCCTTTACCTCTTCTGTTTCTTTCACCAGCCACCACCATAATGTTCCTCGTTTTCTTCATTGTTTTAAGTTTCATTCTGCCTATAACAATCTATGTTACTCTGACTATGCTGCAAGTGTGTGCATGACACTGTATCTAGCGACTAGCGGTAGACAGGCCATTTTTCTGAAAATCGTTTCACATATATGATGAAATATCTCAGAACTCAGAAAGTTGAGAGTGTTGGACACGCAACACGCAACCAAAATGGTAAAAGTGAGGATGAAGTGGCAGCGGTAAAAGATTAAGTTCTGAGTAGTTTGTAAAGAATTCATACAACATAGCATTGTGCTTAGCAATCTTCAACATACTCCATGACTTCAAATAAAGAAGGAAAGGAAGAGAAAAGAAAAGACTAGTGTCTGAGCTTCCTGGATGGTCTGGACTAACTGGATAGTTACTGAATTTGACATTCATGGTGTACTGAATTATAGTACCCGACTGAAGAGTGCATGCTGCCTTAGAGCATGAGTAGTCATAACCATTCTTGTTGCATATATGTTGTTAGTTCCCTTGTCTAATGCAGTGTTGCCTGCTTCTGGTTTTCTTTTGTAGAGTAGTAGCCTTGTGGGTGATAATTCTAGTCTCTCTTATGCTTGAAAATATTTTCACGCTTTATTGATCGCGAGTCTGTGACCCACTTGGCATATCTAATGGTAAATCTTATTAGATGTGGTTTTGTATATGCAACTATGCAAGTCCTAGCTGTTGGCTGCCTCTGAAATATTTCAGTCTTGCTAACACGATTGTTGCCCAACTAAATACTGTTGCAAAGTGAAGTTTAATTATTGAGATGTAGCAAAGGATAATAAAGTTATATGAGAAACTAGGACTACTAACATAATTATGCATATCAGTTTGGCGAAGGAACCGGAGATCGGGCAGGCCCAACACCGTTGGGATCATTTCCCGCCAATATTGCAAGCATGTTCGCCAATGCTGCTGGAAATGCTAGTTATGCGGACGGCAACACAGTTCCTGCCGAAATGTTAAGCATGTTCGAGAATGTGGCACGGACATTTGGTGGGGGCCAGGGATCCCATGGAAATGAAGCCCCTTTTTCATCTGCATCTGCATCTGCATCTGTGAGTTTTGAAGAGGGCACTATCCCAAATGATTTTACTTTCAACCTTGGTGGGCAAGGAAGTCAACAGAGTCATGTTAATGGATCTACTGATGAACCGGGAGTAGAAGACAGAGCTGCAAGCTTTACTTTCAACCTTGGTGGGCAAACGCCAGAGGAGCTAAATCAAACTTTCAGTTCGATGATGGGAATGTTCTCAGGGATTTCCCAGCCACGGAATACTGATGGAAGGCCGGACTCGAGATGATCTTTGCTGTTTTTGAACAGATGAAATGCTGTTTCTGTGGTGTATGAGCTTGACATACTAAGCTTATTTCGGTTGTCTTACATTTGTACACAAATGCGTCATTTTTTCCTACACTTGTAAAGAATATGGCATTTTACAGTTTCATAGTTACCTCGGCTAAAAAACGAGCTATTTTAATCCAAGTAATAGATAGCATAAACGGGAACAAAAACATGGAGAAGAGACACAAAAATCGTGCTGTGACAAGGAATGATAACCTTTTCCATTGTGAGAACAATAATTACAATGGCTTTCCTCAATTGCACATCAGTACTTTCACTTTTCACCATTTTCTTCTTATATTGAGTTTTAAGACTCCGTAATAATTACCCTTAATCCTTGTAGAACTAATTTGCCTCTATGGAAGTTGCATTAACCGGGCATGTTAAATGTAAGGAGTTACTTAAATATGCGTATAGTAGACGTAATTGCACACGGTAAGGTTAGCGTTAATGACTCTTGATAATTGACATTTGAACTCTCTATATGCCCATATAATTATGTAATTGCTCTTTTTCTGGCCAAAAAGAAAATGTCAGTTACACTTTTGCTTCTAGTCCTCCCTATGCCGTGAACAGTCCTCGAACACTATAGGAAACTCATAATGGACCATCACCCTGCGATTTCAACAAACCGTCGTCTGTATCAGAAACAAGTGCTACAGACTGGAACATGGCGACAAGGCTTGCTACAAACTTGAAGAGTGAGTTATACTGATCTTGACCTCCAGGACAAACTCGTGTGTTTTTGAGAGAGAAAATGAAGCTCTTAGACAACAGTTACAAACATAGAGTGAGGAACTGTGGGTGAGGACCATTGAGAAGGATCTGAGTACAAACCTGTTGAAGCAGCAAGCAAGCAACATTTAGAAAGCATAAAGAAGATTCCCAAACTTGAGGCTAAGTGCCGAAAGCTAAATCTCTAACTACATCCTTAATGACTGGAGTATAGCCGTATAGGTCAGTTGCAGCTTCTTCCTTTGCTGAATATCCCAAGGAAATCCAGTCAGATAACTGCAGTGAATGGCCTTGTCAAGGCGCACAATAAGAATAAGATCAATAGAGACTCCATAAGGGACCATTTGAGCTGCAGATCGTAACGCTCCTAGAAAGGCATATTTCGAGTATAGAGGAGTTAATGTTCCCAAAAATCAACGATTTGATATTTTCATCATATCCTTCTTTGGGACGTGCTCAGCATGTCTTCTGTCACCCCATCGCGCTTATGGCTCTATACCCCAACCCAACTTGCTCTGATCTATGAACTTACATTCAGGTTCATGGGCTTCATATATAATCACAGAGCTTCATCAATTCGAGCATGACAAAGTGATTGACAGAAGTCTGAGTTATCCTTGAAAATTAATCCTATTGATGTCTTCCTTAAAATGCAGCGGTTTGATTCATAACCATATACTAAGCTTCAGGTCTCACTGGTCGCAATCAGGCACACTCCAGAAACCAGTATAGGGATTTCTGTATGCTGCAAGATTTAATCTGTACTGGTGACTTTATCTGCATCCCAAGATTGCTTAGAGAAGTCACGAGCTTAGCTGAAAGATACTAGAATGAAGTTCAGGCATCCTGCAAAAGAAGTTTCAAAAAGTAAATGAAAAGAAAAAAATCGTTAAATCCAGATGTTAATGGTGCGCAAGCACAGGTCCATGCCATGAGCGCTCAGATAGAATGTCCAAATCAGCAAGTACACGAGAAACAGGCAGCAGAATTTTCCGGCAAAGATAAGAAAACAGAAAGGCTGTCCATTGGGAGGGAATAGTTCAATTGTGAAATGCAAAGGCAACAAACATTGGCAGCAGGACTTTCCAGCTAACCCAAAGAACTGGGAAGTGAGTTGCAGCAGAAGAGACTAGTTGATTCTCAGTTAAGGGAATGCTATAATATCGAAATAAAGAGAAAACAGGTTCTCTTATAATGTGTAACTTTACTTATTGCTTGCTTGTTCACGTTATACAAAAGTTCGGTACTTTGGAATTATATATTCAATGCAAGATAAAATTACAAATTGCAGGAGAAGGTCGTATGTTGTAACAGCCCCAGGAGAGCTAGCTGATTGTCAGAAGACAAGGGCATTTCTAGGAAACCCATTAAAATGTGTATCAACATTGGAAGGCTTTCTGAATTCTGATTGATACAACAAGTTTAGCAGGTTTTTAACTGCCTGCTCCATAGAAAGTTGGTTTAAATAACGTATTTATGGGCGAGAACCCGAGAAAGCTTCAATCCTTTAACAAGTGACTACAGAGGACATTATAAGTTCCAGTACTGTCTAATAAATGCAAGGCCTTGACGCGGCTTGCTGCACGGTTCAAATGAATGCGATGAACTTTTACGAGTAGTATCTCTACATATTCATTTCCTTAATGCAAAGCAGTATATTTCGAAAAGACAGAAAACTGAGTGTAACTAAAAGAAATCAGATATGGAAGGCTTCTATCTGAACTTGAAATTAATTATTGAGATACATAGATTACATTAAACTAGTGTAATAAAAAGTTACAGAATGTTTGTTGTAAAATTAAAGGGAAACGCCGCAGAAGGGGCAGAAGTGGTAATCAGGACGGACAAGGCGAGCGCAAGAAGAGCATTGGAGAAGGTCAGAATCCTGAGAGGGCGGAGACGGTGACGGGGGATAAAAGAGATTGCAGGTGGGACAGTGAAGGAGTGGATGTTTGGCAGGCTGATGCCAAACAGGAACAAAGAATAACTTGAGAACGTAGTCGTAGTTGACGAGATCAGCTTTGGAGCCGCAATTGATGCACCTGCTTACGCCTTCCTTAACCACCTTTGCCACCTTCTGATCTACGCCGCCTACGAAAAAGAAGAACATCGTTTTGTCTGAAATTTTTACTGCTCGGGCAATTTTATGAGGGGCAGGAAATGTTAGAACCTTCTGGGTACGCCTATATCCTTCATGTCTTTTAATTTTATGGATATATACGTGCATCAGATCAGATAGCAACAACAAATTACTGATTAGTTTTGTTAAGATAAACCTAGATTTTCCACTTTAATTCTCTTTTAGTGCCCAATTATCGATAGTTGGAAATCGGGATCATCTTCATTTCTTTTCGACCATTTTCCCGTTCTATTTCTCATTAATGAGAGAAAATGGGATCCAAAGAGGCAAATGGAGAGGATCCGGATTCATAATTATCGACCTAAATCCTAATTTTGTTAAGCGGTGTCATTTAACTTTTACTTTTAAAGGAAAAAAAACTTGCAAAGGTCAAATAAATGATATGCCTTTCGGAGTTTCGGTTCACCCACTAAACTCGTTGAAAAAACACATGCGGCTTTTTTACACTCAATAGAAGAGATGAGAGACACATGGACCTCGGTTCTTAACATGAAAATCTAAAATCTAAATTACGTTTTTTTTAGGTGGAAATATATTCATAATTGAGATGCTTACCGTGTCTATAGATTTCGTCTATTTTATTCAATTAGTCTTACTTGACCAAATGTTGCTAATTTAGTGGAAATGAGCTAGTCCAAACTTTACTTTAAGAGATTTAGAGGTACATAGGTTTATTTAGATTTCATACGTTCATTTAAAATATGTGAGAGCTATTTTAATAAAACATATGGAATCTAAATGATACACCAAGAAAATACATATCCACACAAAAAACACTACAATATATCGTATAAAATATCTAACAAACTAGTCCTAATTATTATTCCTTTACTGATATTTATCTCATACGGAGTAACAAATTTTATCTGAATATCATACCACATTATTCCATATGGTAGTCAATAAAAGCTGATACAGTAACTTTTAATTACAGGACACACAAGGACTTTCCTAAACTGATGAGCAGCTCTTGTTCTTCTTTCTGAATGATATAGCTGTTCAGCTGAAGGCCCTACAGCAGAGGCTATTTACTCCTAATAGCCAATGACATGAGCATCAACGTCGAGCCCTGCACCTCCTTCCGCCTCAAGCTGGTTTCCAAATGGTAAGAACCTCTTGAAACATCTCCGCCAACAGTTCCCTATCTGCACTTTTGAACAAATTGCTTATTTCATCCTTGACCTCATATATCTTCCCAAACTCAAACAAGTACACCATACACCCTTTCTTCAGTTTCTCCAACCCGTACAGCCCCGCTTCCTGCAGCCTCTCCAGCACATTTCCCGAGTTAATGTCCTCCATCAAGCTTTCTTCGCACGCTTCTTTTAGCTCCATTATATCATACTTGTTGGCAGCCGCTAGCAGGGCCAGCCTGTGATTCCAGAATTCCTCCGCTTTTATGGTTCCATACAGATAGCTGAGCAGGGCCATACACGACTCCCAGCTCATGTCTTTTATCTCGATTATCGATGACTCCTTCTCCCTCACGTCATGCACAAACATACTCCCGAATACAGGAGAGCTTGCGGCGAGGATTGCCTTGTGAGCCTTTAAACTTCCTTCGACTGTATTGATGGTAACATCTGCGTGAACTCCCTCATAAAGCATGCGCGATAGTGTTTGTAACGCACTCTGTGTCGCCATAGATTGCAGTTTTCCATGTGACGGCCATATTGAGCTACCTTCACCACCCTACTCAGTACGATACACCTATGTAAGCGATCAAACATGTTTCTGTGTACACAAGCCTATTCGATTAATTTGAGTGTGTCCTTGGTATGAAAAGGATGGGACTTACATCAAGTGAGTAGACCTTGAGGTCAAGAAACTCGACATCAATAAGAAAACGACCATTAAAAGCGGTGTCGACAGACCAGACACAGTCATCACTATTACGAAGAGGCCCTTCTTGAACTGAACGAGACAAAAGGAAACAGTACATGTATTTTTGTCAACAAACAGACAAAAAAAAAAGCATAGCGGAGAAAGAAAGTAGTACATACCAGAAGAGATAAAAGGTTTGCTAGGAAAGGAAAGATTAGAAAGACGAATAAAAAAGCGAGCGAAAGGGATTCCATGCTGATCTTTGGAAGTACGTGAAGGATCAGGGAACAAACGTATGTAAAGATAACGAGTCTTCTCGACAGAGAGGTGCCAGTTCCATAGACCCATCGGAAACGGGTCAGATTTCTTAAAAAAACAAGAAGGACTTAAGTTGTCTATCCTCCACTGTGCTAATCTTGAGATGGTCTCAACTTTGGTGTCACCCATTTGCTGCTGCTGCTGCTGCTGATAATGCTGGTTTGACCGCGCTATCCCTCCCGGATGATACATCATACCTCCTCTTTAATACTTCCTGCTACTGCTAATTTTACTTGAACTCAATCACTTAGGCTTCCTTGTTTTTTGGATTTCTTCTCTTAATTCCTCTTGCTTTGTAATTAATTCGGTCTTGGACTTTTGTAAAATAAATCATTAATCATATAGTATATGTCCCTAACAACTTTCATCTTAGTCTCACCAAGTCACCATCATCTTCCTCTTATCCATCATTTTCTAACTTTTTTTAAAAACTAATTATTGGTGCTCTACTTTTATTATTGGTCATACACAAATTCTTAACCATAACTTTTTTAACAATAAGCCAAAATGTGAATATAAAATTCAATGTCGTTCTTTAGTAAGACTATTACACACCGTACAACATGTAAGTTATTATATGATCGTTGTACAGCGTTGTATTTGATAACTTGTTCAAAATCTTGAATGGCTCAAGATTTTTATCATAATTTTGAATCATTGGTTTCTACCAACATTTCAATCGGGTTGATTTTATAAAGATTTGTGAAATGGAGGTTAAGTAGAAATGTTTTTTTTTTTCTTTTTTTACAATTGGAAAGGCGAGTAAATGTTAAGTAGAAATGTTATGTAGCATGACTCGTGCGATAACTCTAGCGTATTCCCTCTTTAACAATGCTCGAATTGGAAAATTACAGATTTGTCTTCAGGTTCTTTCCATCCTCTTATGCTCAGTTTCTCTATTTCATTTTTATTACTTATTACTGTAGTTCCTTACGTGAATTGAGTTATTTTACAGTTTACACATTCCTTTTGATTCAACACTGCGCACTCTAGTTAGTTGTTACGCGGAATACCTCCCTAAATTAAGGAAATCAATTTTAACGTTCATCAAACTTATGTGATAATGGGGAATGGAAACGTGAAATCTGAATTTTGCTTACAATTGCAGAAAAGAAGTGGAAGGAGAAGAAACGACGGTCGTCTTAAGAAATTTTAATGTCAGAAACATTTACTTTAAGGCAAGACTTTTGGCTAAAAAGTGTCTTTAAAGGTAGTAGAATGTTCTTAATTCTGAAATTTTTATACCGAGTAAATTAAAGCTTAATCTGCCATGGCTCTTATACCATGATTACGGACACATAGTATAACATTACGACAAGAAGACTACACATTACGACAACAAGATTACGACATAACGGATAATGCTACAACATTACGACAACAAGATCCCACTGTTATTACAAAACCAAAAAAAAAATTGATACTACACCATATATATTCTGCCATGGCTCTTCTACCAAGATTACAGGCTTACAGCCACAAAAGCTCACAATCACCACCTTATTTGTAACAAAATCCATATTTACAGAGTTGATACTATCACTATATCACTGTTTTTAGGCACTTCATTTTGTACACACTTTCTGCCCTAAACCAGACTAGAGCATGATAAACACACTCGGAAAAAGTAATACGTCACACAATAGAACAATAATACAAGAGGCAACACTTGCCATAGAGATACCTGACGGGAAAAAAAAAAAGACAACTCCCATTAAGGTCTCAGTCTGGAACATAGTAGTCCATCTTATCCACTGGCAAATTCAGAACTGAAGTTGCAACCTGTGGATTACACCCAACACGATATAAAAATGAGGTCCACACACAAGAAATTCATCCGTATGTGCACGAAAGTAGAATCACTAGCGTACCTCTTCAAATGGGACAAAGACGAAAGGAGATAAACCCCTTTTGTGGGAGGTAGCGGGCACGTCAGAGTGACTTTCATCATCCTCCCACCCTTCTACTATTCCAAGCATGTCTTCATCATTGGCCTCCATACTATTCAGGCCTGTCGTCACAAGGGACACGCAATCCATTCTGTTATTTGCTCCTGCTGTCGTTCCTCTTAACCTTACGACATTTGCACCACATTAGTAGTTAACCAAAGAGAAGATGTCAAATGAAATGCGCCTCGTATAGGTTTCTTAGATATGTATTAAGGTCAATCTCAGAAATGGTGAGACACTTCAGAGAAGAGCGAGAAGATGAAAAAGTTGGTCTGTAATAGTAACTAAAAGCCTATGTTTTACTTCAACTCAACGGAGACTTAACTCTCCAATTACATATCGAGAAAATAGTTCTTTATTTGAAGTCCGTAGCGCTCTATTTTTGTTCACCTACACTTCTAGGCTATTTCATCTATATCTTGATCCGTCTATTTTTATAAATTAAATTAATGAATACTATGATCTTACATACAGGGAAACATAATTATGATGAAAATAATATAGCACTCGTAAATACAAGTAAAATATTTTTTGGGGTTTTCCTCATGGTACCCCTCCTTTTTCAAAAATATCATTGGTACCCCCAACTTAAAGAAAACCTCTTAGAATAGCCAAAATGCTGTAATTCACCCCTTTTAAGTGTTTAGTTTATGCACTTTTTGTTGATCTTTTGGCAATACTTTGTCATACCATTAATATAAATATTGGAGAGGATGCACTATAAGCAAATAATATGTTGCACTGTGAAAAAGAGTACTGCAGCACTCATTTGAGCAGGATATAAATCAGACAAGTACTGCTCTAAAGAGCGAAATTTTTGCAAAGGAAAAGCTTGATAGCACAATTATTTGCATAACTGAGCAAATTTTTTGCAAAAGAAAAAAAAAAATGCTTGAACGCACAATTTCAATGTGCTATCCATCATTGTATGCAAGATTCCATACTAACGGCAAAAAAGAATTATAAACTCAATTATATGAGAGCCTAAAAATACCTCAATCTTATTCGCCAAGCGGTAGGTCTCATGCCTGGATACAAAAGTGCGGCTTCAACCTGAGATTAGCAAAAGCAGTCATCAACCAAATGATCCTCCCCTACACACCTCCAAAGGTTAAAGAAAAGAAAAGTAGATAACCTTGTCATCGGTCAGTGAATACTGCCCCCGATGGATGCAATCTGATTTAATAGATGCTCGAAGGGTCATGACCTTCGCGACATCTTTAACCTTCTCGGAAGAATTCTGAGCATAAGGCAATGAAACAAAAAAAATTGCTCAGTAAAGATAACACGTAATAAAAAGAGAATATTAGCAGATGCAAAGCAAGCGCTAAGGTAGTACACAAACCTTGTACAGAAATTTTCCAGATGAGAAAAACCTCATGTACCTGTAATAACAAACCTGCAAAGAGAACACAGATAAAGGATCTTAGACGTGGAAGCAATCCAAACAAAGTTTTTATGATGATGCTTCTAAGTTTAAACCAGTAGGTTAAAGAAGAGAAAAATAATGTAGAGCAAGCAACCCTTTTTCTAAACAACACCATGTGCTGAAATGAAACAATATATTGGACAAGAAAAATATCAGAATAGCATTCTACAGAACAATATTCATCGAGGATTAAATTGCAGTCATGATATACACCACTAGGTGAGGAAGGTATCATAAAGACCTTCAGGCCTTTTATACCAAAATAACAAATTGAACCATCAAGCTCAATGAGTTTTAACTAAATGCAACTTTGATCTTTAAATAGGAAAAAAAAGGAAAAGTTTAGCAGTGGAATAGAAGACCCTAAAAAGACCACATTTATGTCATTGATGAAGTTTAGATCACTTAACTAGAACTGGAAAAGTCGACACATTCTAAACTTTACAGGTCTGGGCCAAATAAGGAACATCAATATCTTAAAGAACTCAGATCAACTCTTTGCTGGTTTAAAAATTAGGACACCATGAAGGTACACCCTAACTTTCACATGAAAGATTGTAGAGCAATAGTAATACATTGGAAAAGATATAACAATAATAGACATATAGAACATGTAAACATTCACAAAATGACAAAACTGGCTCCATCTCCATTTTCCATCTACTTTCCTTCTTTCGTGGTAGGGTGGGCTGGGGAGGGGAAGGCACGTTCCTTCTTCGGTTTAAATGCATGAAAGGCCGTATCAATTGTAATATAAGTCTACCCCTTATGTTTGAACAAAGGGATTAGGAGGGAAAGGAAGGGGGAGAAAAAGAAAAAAAGCGGAACAAGCTAAACTAAAATCCCTGAAGCATACAGAAGGAAACTACTTTTGTATACCAACAAAGCCTCAGAGAAGAGGCTTAAGAAGCTTACCAGGTGAACTGGATTCCTAACTCGCCATTCTGCCACTCCTGTATGTATATAGGTGTTCCTACTCACATAAAGGCCTGCACAGAAAACAAAAACAATTTGCTTCAGTGTTCGCATCCCTGAACTGGAGAAGACAAAGAAGCATGTGAACCGCAGAAATTCCTAACTCCTACTAACACCTACAGTAGCCGTCGGAGCTAAGTTAGAAACCACAACTTTCTCATCGACCCACAACTACATTAGTATATTGCTTTAACAAGCGTTGGATAAGTTCGTTGGCACTTCGTTGGAATTCCAGTTGGCAAATGATCACTTGGATAACGATAGAATCACGTACTCGCTCTCCTTAAAGAGTATTTCAACCCTTACATTTGCCTTGGGTATCAAGAACTCTCTCGCAGAATAAGACTATTGATTCCCTCTCGTTCTAGGGCTAGGCAAATAGAATCGAGTGACTACAAGTGGAGTTTTGTCTTTTGTTTGTTCTTTCAAAGTCTAAATTCAGATTTTTTTCATTTACGAATCTTAATGTGCAATGTGCTATTTATATTGTTTACACATGCATATGCATGCACTGATAAATGAATGAAAAGTCACCATTCAAAAGTCACCATTTAAAAGGCACCCTTTGAGAAAAGGATATACATTCAATGTATTAAGTATATTCATTGAATTAAGGATAGATACATTGAATGAATTCAGTGTCATCAAACAATAACCAACTTGATAACCCGCAAAACATTAGTCACAAACACACTCAACACATTGCTTATACATGAGTTTGCACTCCACACTCCTATACTCAAAGCGCGTCAAGATTACTCGTTTGACAGAATTCCGATTACACACAAATGAATCCGGTGATTTGATTAAATCACCGACATTCCCCCCATTTAAGTGTAATCCTTGATTCATTGATTATCCAAGTTCGATACTGTTATTGTTATTCACTACCCATTCTCCAAATTACAACATTCGTAAAGAGTATTTTTAGTGTGTTTTGTAACAATGTCGAACGTAAAAGAGATGACTTCTAAGTTTGGCAAGCTTGAGAAGTTGGGAGGGGTGGACATTAGGAGACTTTAGGAGATGGCAAAAGAAAATGCACTTCCTACTCACTACCCCCTCAAAGTGGTATGGCATATGTGTTGAGTATGCCTATGCCAATGGGAAAATGATGATTACATTTACATGGCCGAAGATGCTTCTAGGAAGAAGTTTCTTGTTGGCAAATTTATGAATTATAAAATGTCGGTTTCTAGGCCGGTTATGGAACAAGATAATGAATTGCTCCAGATCTTGGGGCCAACACAAGATGGAGAAATGAGTCCATCTCGGTGTCCAGTATTATCCACAAATTACCTCCTTCATGGAAGGACTTTAAGCATATGCTTAAGCACAAAAAGGAGGAGTTGTCTCTAGTACAACTCGAGAGACAACTCGGAAGACACTTGCTCATAGAGGGATCTCTAAGGGCCCACAAGAGGGTGTAAGGGCAAAGGGGCATGGAAACTATGGAACCGTCTTCTATAACATGATGGAATTCGGTGAAGGCTATAAAGTGTACAAGGGGAAGAAACTCCCCATCGATAGCACTAACTATGGCTCTAACAAGAAACCCAAGGTTGGTTGTTGGATATGTGGAAAGACAGGACATTTAAAAAATGATTGCTAGTTGAAGAACCAAGAAGGGTTCTAAAAAGAACCAACGCCCTCCTACTCATTAAGGTAGGATTTTTGATAATGGTATCAAGTTCTAAATTATATACCTACCATTGAATGCAATTAATTCATGAATGTGTTTATACTTAATTCAATGAATATATATCCTTGTCCCAAAGGGTGCCTTTTAAATGGTGACTTTTCATTCATTTATTAGTGCATGTACATGCATGTGTAAACAATATAAATAACACATAGCACATTAAGATTTGGAAATGAAAAAAAAAATAAAAAAAATCTGAAATTAGACTTCAAAATAACAAACAAAATACAAAACTTCATTTGTAAACTCTCGATTCTATTTGCCTTGAACAAGAGGAAATCGATAGTCTTATCCAGGGAGAGATTTTGTGATACCCAAGGCAAATGTAAGGGTCGAAATATACTCTTTAAGAAAGCGAGTACGTGATATTCTATCGTTATCCAAGTGATCATTTGCCGATTGGCATTCCAACGAAGTGCCAAACACCGAACTTATCCAACAATCAACACATTACCATATCAAAAAAGGGAAACCATGATTAATTGGCTCTTGAAATATGCCAACAATAACTTCTCCTTAGTTCAAAAAACTAATAGAATCGGTGATAATATCAAGTCAGCTTGAAAAAAATAAATTTCAGTACAAAAAAAAAAATGAAACTAAAGCTCCGAAATTTATATTTGTAATTCTAGTGCGAGCTGATGGATGCGTCTTTATGTCCAACAAAGCATAATGTTCAAAGTTGAAGCACAATTGAGTGAAAAAAAACTATACCGTCAATTCGGACTCTTGGTCTCAAAAGCCACATCTTCCTCCATGAACTTTCATATCTCGCATGTAGGAGTTTGTAGTTGTCCACAACTCCAAAAAGCTTCAGAATGAATTTGAATTTTCAGGAAAAGCAAAATTAAAGTTGAAACAGTGAGTAGAGTGGAAACAAGATGTTGAAGAATTGAACCTGCCAAGCTTTCAAACATGCATTGCGCCAAAATACAGGATTACGGATGGCATATCTCCATTTGCGACAAACACAAGATGCTCTTCCCAAGTTATAAGGGGGCATTCTTACAAATATCTGCACCAAAATCAGCAGCACTTGTTTGTTTACATTCTATAGACAAGAAGTTTCCATCAAAATGATTACACAAAGAAGCGAAAAAGGAAAAACCTCGTGAAGCAACTCATCAGGCAAGACGCGGTGGAGAAGCGCAGGATCATAAATAGGTGTGTTGCTGACACTCCCAAATGCCGCCTTGGGGCTAACCCTCACTCCATACAAGTCTAAATTGAGTCATTAACAATTACTCCGTAGTTGATTAATTAATTAATACTCCCTCCGCCCCGATCAATTGTTATCCTTTGGTTTTGGCACAAAGACCAATGGAAGAGAAAGAGGCCAATTACTAAGTGACAAGTGGAACAAATTGATTGTGAATGATCAAATTGCTCATCAAGTCCATTCTTAAAATAGAAAGGACAACAAATGACCTGGACCGGGACAGAGGGAGTAGGCGAGAACGAAGACGAGAAAATGAAAAAGACATACCGAGCCAAGGCCTTTGAGCAATGAAGAATTGGGAAGTCCTGAAACGAGATGCTGCCTCCAGCTCTGCCACTATTCCCGACCTTAATTCTGCACATTTTTATTACTTGTTTATAATTGGTTTTCCATTCCACTTGTAACTTTAAATCATGGTTCCGCCACGCCACGGGTGACATTGTTTAAAAATGTCTACGAAAATCATGTGGAATACAAGAATTATAAGCAGAAGGGAGGAAACAATAAAATAACGATACCTGCAGCCATGGGATAGGGGGGATGGATGAATCAGACGCGACGCTGTGATTGGGATTCGATTTCAATTTTTATTGTTTGGGAGGAAACCTTAGAATTGGGGATTTCATCCATTAAACCAAAGCCAGGTAAAGATGACTATGAATGCAGGTAAAGATGACTATGAATCAGAAGTCAACCTCCGTTTATAGCCAACCACGTGTTTCACTTCTTGCACTTGTAGTCTGTACTCAGACTTGTTTCTACTTTGGTTTTTTTTTGGGTTTTTCTACATGGTAACCCTGTATTTTTTTTAATTCTACATGGTAACCCTTCGTTTTTCAACCACCCACATGGTAACCCTGAATCTGTCAAAAAAAGTTCTCTATGACCCTCGATCCCTTATTCCGTTAAAATGCTCCGTTAGTTTGCATATTTATTGGGCTTGTGCTTATTTTTTAGACTTCAGATGCATAAATGACCAAGTAATTGTTGATTTTCACGACTCAATAAGTAAATAAACTCCAAATTTTCCTAACAAATAATCATATTCTAGGTGTGGTAGAATTATAATTCATAAGCTTTTTATTATCCTTATTATTCTTATCATCATTTTTATTGCTTAGCAAAGAATATAAAAGTAATAAATATATCGAAACACATCTTATATTTGTGTTTGTTATAAACTAGATTGAATTATAATTGTTATTATTAACATTGTATTATTATTATTTTAATAACAAAAACAAAGGTAAGATGTGTTTCGGTATATTTACTACTTTAATATTCTTTGTTAAACAATAAAAATGATGATAATAATAATAAATGTTGGAGCGAGTGTCCTCCACAGTTAGTGCGATAACGTTATTGCACATACACTTGTACGGACAAGTGGGAGATTGTTGGGGCTGATGTCCTCTACAGTTAGTGCAATAATTTTATTGAAACTCTCAGAGGAACACAAGGGCATACTTTTGTATTATTATCAGTTGATCCACGTTTATCAATAACGGTTGGCTTGCTAGATAAGTTTGACGTTATTGTCATACAGATGGCGGTGATCAACTGGTCCCTAAAAGTCACACCTATAGGACACGATTGAGAAATGTGACGTATGAGAATACAGTCATATTTATGCCGAATACGACTAAA